>CABEEJ010003482.1:14606-30233 GCA_901482245.1 Timema douglasi | reverse complement strand
TGTTTTAATATACTTTCTAAAATTTTAAAATTATGAATACACAATACTTGAACTTGACAGCTTTTAGAAATACTCGACTAAAAAAACCCAAACTCGCAGACCCCCTAGACTAGAATATCAATGACAGGTAGAACGAGGTTCAAATCTTAGTCGGGTGTACTGAGGGTGATTTTTTTCATATTATTATTATTATTATTATTAGCACCGCGTCTTACTACCCGTTCGGGTTATACGCACTTACGCTAATGTGTAATGGTAGGGTGATTGTGAGATGAAATGGAGGACCTACAGTTTAACGTGGAATCCGAACCACGGTGGAGGCCTGGCATTCCCCACATTCACAAGTTGCGGATTGATATATAGATAATAGGTACGGGTATATGAAGAGTGACAGTACAATTGTAATTGTAATAAGTTGCATCCTTTAAATCTATATTTGTTTATTTAAATATGGGTATAAAAGCATGATTAGTAAATTGTTAAAATTTAATTGATCATTTTGAATGTAACAACCTTTATAAATGGTTTGAAAGACATATTTGTCATTATTTTTATCACTCACTTTATCCAAAACTTCTGTATAAATAAACTCATTTTTTGTCATTAACCATTACTAATAGTTTCATCTTATGAAAAGGGTTAACGAATAGAATAAAAAAAAATAAGGCTAAAAGTAATTTATGAAATACAATGAGAACATTTTTGATGAAGAAGACGGATATTCAACCATATGTTACCATATGAAGAAGTTTAAACTATATGTTTCAATTGAAAAAATATTTTATATATTTTGGCCAAAATGTTTTGATATATAATAATAATATAATATTAGCACCGCGTCTTACTACCTGTTCGGGTTACACGCTTTTAAGTACTAATTACGCTAATGGATTAGGAATTAGGAATGTTGAATTAGAGGAAGTGAACCCGCATCTGCGTGTAGTGAGAGTGGAAAACCATTTCGGAAAAACCACCCTCGGTTCACTCGACCGAGATTTGAACCTCGATCTCCCCGTCCTCAGCAGTCGAGCTCAACACGACGAGCACGTTAGCCAACTACGCCACCGAGGCGGGTTGTTTTGATATAAAAACTGCAAAAAAAACACTGCCCTTAACTCATTTTTCATACATTCGCACCTCTTTTGTTTAGTGTCAAGTATCGATACTTTAGGCAGAGTTTGTTTGTAGATCATACGCAAATCCTTATGTTTATAAATTTCGCGTTTATAAGGAATTTTTTTTTAACGATATATTATTAGTTCTACGAAACAATGTATACGTACTCTGACAAATTGTATTAATTTATATGGCGTTTTGATATCCACTGATAATCATCTGTCATGAATAAGGGATTGGGGGTTGCGTTGATGAAGGACTGAAAGAGGTCATCCTATACCCTACTTTACAACGCATTAATTTTCAATTACGTTATCCTAGTAATGACGAAACCCATCAGTTACAACGAGTAAAATATGTTATTCTCAATTTGAGGGGTTTGAGGGGTTGTATGAGGCAAAAGAGGTGGTACGCCACATAATATGTGAAACATTTATTAACAGAAAGGTCAAAAACGTGTTACTCTTTGAATTGATATTTTGATAATGGAATTTTTTTAAATGTTGCATCTATAAAAAATTAAAATCAACAAATTTTACAAAATAGTATAAACCTAAGTATTGCGAGAAGAAAATTGTAGTACCAAACTATATGTATCAGTAAAAATATATGTAATCGGAAGTAAAATTCTTAACCAAAATTGATAAAATTTTACCATTTCATAAGTGTTCATTTTTTCTAGGTATAGATAATATATATCTAACAAATGAAAGTTGCATATCAAATGATTTTATTTACGAATTCTTAAAGTATATCTAGTAAATATTCCAGCCATCAATTTGGTTTCTTCCTATTACAATTGGAATTTATCAGAATAAATATATTTATAAACTACAAACCTATTTTATTTTAACTAAGAGAGATAGAGTATGGGTTGGAGAGGGGTAAAAAGAGGGGGGTAAATTTCCTGTGTCAACACTTAAAGTTTATTGTAAAATGCAAACTAACTTAACCTAGTACATTACTCTCGATTCTATATTCCATAATTTGCAAAATCGTAGCTCACGGGCCGTACTGAAATACCTTTATATTATCATTCAGCCAGAAATCATAATACTCACATAAACAAAAATAGTTGTGCTATATTTTATAATATATCACTTTCAACATTTGATTGTGTGAATTTTTATTTAAATAATTCATTAAATACAGCTTAATGTATTTTACTATCTCACAAAAGCATCTGGAAAAAAAATGAGTTTTAAAATATTTTAAATATACATGAATAATTTTAAATACATAACATCAAGAAGCTAGTATATAGTTACATCGGTGGGCACGCGGACTAAAAGTCAGGCTCTATTGCTGGTCTAAACCAGGGTTTTACCAGGCGTACAGTCGGGGTTGTATTACTGGATGGGTGACCTGGCAGTCTAGGGGTAAGGTGTCAGACTTCTGTGCTGGCAGCCGGGGTTCAATCCTCGGTCCCGGCACGGATTTATCTGATTACCAAACCCTTCCTTCACCTCTGACAAGATATCTTGTGAATGTGGGGAATGCCAGACCTCCACCGTGGTTCGGATTCCACGTTAAACTGTAGGTCCTTCATTTCATCTCACAATCACCCTATCATTACACATTAGCGTAAGTGCGTATAACCCGAACGGGTAGTAAGACGCGGTGCTAATAATAATAATAATAATAATAATAATAATAATAATACAACTTAACAATGATAATGTATATCGTATCTCAAAGAGTCGTGGAGATATGATCAACATTAGATATTTCTGCTTATGTAAGGTACTCACTAAGTCATTTTCATGGAAAAATTAGGGTTGCTATTTTGTTTGTAATGTCAAAACAAATAAACTGCATTCCTCTTCCTGGTCCCCTTTTTCTCTTCCACCTTACCTTAAAGGACACGCCTCAATATGACGTCTATTCTCAAAGTGTTACCTATCCAGTTGGTCCATCTTCATCGAATAACCGGCAGAAATTGTCCTCTTTTCATTTACTCTTCTTTGAAATTCTACCAATCTTCCTACTTTATCCATTACCTTTCCTTCCAGTGCCAAATTTTAAAAAAACTTAAAAGTTAACGTAGGAGTGCAGAGGACGCGATAAAATGTTAGTGTTTTTTGCAGGTTTTATAGCAAAGCATTTTGTAATTTTTTTGCCAAAATAAAAAAATATATATATATATATATATTGCTCCAGTATAAACATAGATTGTAATTGTCTTCACATGGTAATATCAACATTTGTTGAATAACTGTCATAAGAATAGCGGTATTAGATGAGAAACTTTTTAAATGAAGAGTAAAAGTTATCATTAAATTATAGGACACCCTTGACAGATATTCAACAACTGTTGATATCAACATGTAAAGAAAGTTAAGCTCTAATTTTCTACTAAAGAATTATTTTATTTATTTTGACTAAAAAAAATTTTGCTATAAAAACTGCAAAAAATACTGCATTTTTCTCACGTCTCCTTCCCTCCCACCTTAAATCTATGCCTTTTGTCGATTTTATTTTTTGTAAAAGATCTATTGGATGGCGATGCGACTATAGTTTAAAAATTAACAATGTCCCAGGCTTCATCGAAATATGAAACAGACCAAACGTCGGTAATAACACCCAGTTAGCAAAATTATTGACAATGAACAACCCATGCGGCCTGTAAATCAATACAAACACTTCACAACGACGTGCACAGTATTAAATTTCATCAACCGAACCAGAGAATGAAACAACCAAACCTTACACAATTGATGGGACTGCAATTATTATGGAAGTATAATCCGATGAGAAACGGTGACGCATTTGTGTGATTTCACTTGTTCGTTTAGGTCGCGGATACATGGATGATAGGGTTCAGTGAATCGGAGGGCAAAGAGCATTGGCATGTTTAGTACGATGTTGGCAGGAAGCAAAATGTATTCCAATAACGTACGATCTATTGCAAAACACTTTCCAATTGAATCGTTCACGTTGCCTCGCTTCGATTCCTCTGTATTTCTAAACAATTGAAAACGGTCGCTACCTACTTTGTCATTCTTTCCATTTCAAATACTAACGATTTTACATGGATGGAGGAATGTATATGGCGTAATTGATTGATAAAGGAAGGCATAGAGGGGTAGGGGGAAGAGATGGATGGATGGATGGATGGATGGATGGATGGATGGATAAATATGTAGGGTTAGATGCATGACTGGATAGATGGATTAAGATTTAGCTATGGATGGATATTTGGATACATATCGATTAAAGGACAGATTAATAATTGGTTATGGGTGGATGTATGAATATATGGCTATGCATGGATGTATGGATATGGATAGATGGATTTGGATGGATATGAAAGGATGTTTAGGATGTATAAGAATTAATGAATTTGAATGGATATTAATGAATGTTTTGGTTAATTATGGATGGATATTGCTCTATATATAAATGTGTGGATGTCTGAAATATTTTATATATGAATATATGGATAGTTTATACATTAATTAATTAATGGATAGGTGGATGGAAATGTATGACTAGATAGCTGGATAATATGAAGGGTATAATGGATCTTTAGTAAAGTTATTGATGGATGTATTTGGATGTATAGGGATGAATGTATTTGGGTGAATATGAACGGACGTTTCGGATTGATGGATACGACTGTATATATGAATGGGTGGATATCTGAATAATCATATACGGATAGATGGATGGATAAATATATATGAATGAGTAGATAGATGGCTACGAATGAACTAATGGATAGATGTATGGAAATGTATGGCTAGATAGATGAATGAGATGAAAGTATGAATAGATGTATGAGGGGATAGATGGGCTAGATCTTGTTTAAAATCAAAAACCGTGTGTAAAGTTTAGAGCCGTACTTGTCCCGGTCAAGTGACTCAGGATAGCCTCTCTGTTTTGGTTGGGGGGAGGGGGGATAAATTGATGTGGAGGGTGAGAGATGAAGCAGACACAAGGAAAGGTCAAATAGAAAGTACTAGGGCCACAGAGTCCAGTAGTTAAATGAAGAGGGATCAAGTATGAAAGACCAAAGTACAAAGCACTCGCCCTGTCTGAAGTACTTGTTTCCAGGGTATTATGAGAGTGGAGTGGTAAGGTTATATCCAGAAATATTAGCAATATTAGCCCCTTAAGAAGCCTTTCAATAGTAAGCTCTTTTTTTAATAAATTGATGGTTTTCATCAATGAAACATCATTAATTATTATCTTTAAATTAAATCTTGCTAAGACCGTCTTTGTGGTCTAGAGGTCAGATTTCCTGGCTACAGATGCAAATATACCTGGTTCGATCTCCGGTGCTTCGAGATTTTCTGTAAAGCATTGGGTCTGAAACGGGGTCAACTCAGCCTCGTGAGGATAAATTAGGAGCAACTTGAATGAAAAAGTGGCGGCTTCAGTCTAGAAAACTGAGCCTAATGGCCAAAGGGTTTGTTGTGCAGGCCAAATGACACTCTACATCTGCAGAAATTTACACTATCTTCGCTAACAGACGGTGGCGGCTCTGTTGTTATGTCTCGATTCTGGGCTTACTGCCATGTAGTTTTTTTGTTTTGTTTTTGGTACCGCATTTTACTATACGTTCGGTTTATAAGCCAATTTACTAATTACGCTAATTGTTTCATGGATTATAAAGGTCATATATATATATATATATGAAGTGTACATGGATTTGCGTGGAGGGAGAGAGTAAAACTAATTTGGGGAAAAAAACTCTGTACACCCGGCCGAGATACGAACCTCAACTCCCCCGTCATCGGCAATCTAGTCAATTGTGAGATTTGCGCGTTATACCACGCGGCCACGTAGTTAAATCTCCTAAACCGAAGAAGTGCCCAAAATTGTATGACTTCGAAAAGATTTAAAGGCGAAGCCACTGCCGATATGATTTTTTTTAAAGGTGGTGATCAAATAAAGATCTTGATCTGTAGATCTGCATACAAAACTATATTATAAAACCTGTGTTATGAACATGCAACAAAGTTGGCTTGGGTGACTTTTCCTTGAGTAGGCCTTCTATTATTTCTGTTTTAAATCTTGTGTTGGAGGTAATTGAACGCTCCTACGATTATTTTAAGGGTAGCTAAGGCGTGCCTCTAAACATGTTAAAACCAACACTTGACAAATTTATCAGTAAATTGAGGGGGGGGGGGCAAAGTATCTACACTAATATTATAAAGAGGAAAGATTTTTTTTTGTTTGTAGTGGATAAACTCAAAAACTACTGGACCGATTTTAAAAATTATTTCACCAAAGTAAAGCTACATTATCAGAGAGTAACATAGGCTATATTTTATTTTGAAAATTTAATTTATTCCTTATAAAAAATGTCGATAGTTTTACACAAGGTATAAAAAATTGCCTAAAAATATTCTTTCTCCGCGTGGTATTACATTTTTTTTAAATACTATACATATTGAACGTTCTCACAAATGTGAACAAAAAAATCCGCGAGACAATATATGTAATTATTATAGTTATGTTACAATAAACGTTTTTTATTGAAATTTGTCAACTAAAACACGGAGGCGAACAAAAAGTGATTATATTCGTATCATGATATGAATCCTTATCCAAATCAATTATTTAATCAAAACCTTGATCTCCCCGTCATCGGCAGTCCAGTCTACTGCAAGAGCGTTGTGTTAGACCACGTGACCACTGGAGCGGGTGTTATGGGTAGCTAGTTAGTCATAAATCATGACTTTTTTGGGTCTAACGCGTTACTCTCGCAGTAAACTGAACTGCCGATGATGGGGATATTGAGGTTCGATTCTCGGTCGGGTATACTGAGGGTGGTTTTTCATTAAAAAAAATTCCACTCATCCTCCACGCGAATAGGGGTACACATCCTCTAAATATAACCTTCCTCTTATCCCTAAAACCATTGGCATAATTAGTACATAAACGTGTAATCCGAACAGTTAGCAACGCATGGTGCTAACAAAAAAGATTATGCTACTTTCTCTCAGAACCCTTAATACTTTTTTTAATCAGTTAACAATAATAATAATAATATTTAGCACCGCGTCTTACTACCCGTTCGGGTTATACGCTTTTTAAGTACTAATTACTCTAATGGAATAGGAATTGGGAAGGTTGAATTAGAGGAAATGAACCCGCACTCGCGTGGAGGGAGAGTGGAAAACCATTTAGGACCCCCCCTCCCCCCAGTTCACCCGACTCGAGATTCGACCCTCGATCTCCCCGTCCTCAGCAGTCGAGCTCAACACGACAAGCGCGTTAGCCAACTACGCCACCGAGGCGGGTAATCAGTTAACAGATGGTATGTTACCACATGACAGATCAGATAAGGATCTTGTATACATTGAAACATAACTTACTGAAATCTCGTTAGCTGGAACGTTTTTAGAGGCACCCCTTTATTTTACATGACTAGTGAAGCCGAGAAGATAGAAATGATCTTTTCGTTACGGATGAAGCCATATCAAATTGTTAAATTTCAAAATTGGCACCCGAACAGGGGAATCAAACCCACTATAGATGGTAATGTACACATTTTATTGTACAAATGGCAGCATATAGCCGACCCCCCAGTAGTCAGGGGCTGTGTTTCAACGATAGCTTATTGTTATCCAAGGATTTACACACGTCCCTAACAGACTTTACCTTAACTATGACTGATGAAGGACCGTGAGCAGGGGACGAATCCTAGAAAACTCAGTGATTTAACATTGGCACGCTAAGTCAAAGGTCCCGGGTTCGATTACCGTGTCCGTGTGTCATGTTTTTAAATTTACGAATATGGTAGGATCGCATGAACTATAAATAAAAATAATACATCTAAATATATTTTTTTTGCCAATATTTGGTCTAGCGATGTATTAGACTACATATTTATTAAAGAATCAAATAGTCAAACGGTGACCTGGCGGTCTAGGGGTAAGGTGTCAGACTTCTATGCTGGCGGCCGGAGTTCAATCCTCGGTCCCGGCACAGATTTATCTGATTACCAAACCCTTCCTTCACCTCTGACAAGACATCTTGTGAATGTGGGGAATGCCAGGCCTCCACCGTGGTTCGGATTCCACGTTAAATTGTAGGTCTTTCATTTCATCTCACAATCACCCTACCATTACACATTAGCGTAAGTGCGTATAACCCGAATGGGTAGTAAGACACGCGGTGCTAATAATAATAATAATAATAATAATAATAATAGTAATAATAATAATAATATTCAAACCTATTATGTATGCTTTTAGTGAGGATTAATCCATGTAGATACCATCTTCTGAAAATTGAAAAGTGACACATGGACAAGGTAATCGAACCCGGGACCTTTGGTTTAATACGATAATGCTCTAAACACTGAGCTATCTAGGAATAATTGTACAAGTGGCAGTATTAAGCCAACTACCGAGTCGAGGGTGGCTGCGTTATCTGATGGCTCGTGATCTTAATAAAATCACACGTTTATAGCCGACGATTTCCGCACGTCCATCATAGAATCTGCCTTAAAATATGTGTGAAGAATGACCCTGAGCACGGCACGATTCCTGGATATCTCAGTGGTCAGAGCATTAGCGTACTAAGCCAAAGGTCTCGGGTTCAATTCACGTGTCCAGGTGTCATTTTTAAATTTTCAGAATCCATATTTATTATTCGAAAACCTTACTACATTGTTTTTCTCTCTATGCAGGCTATATAAAAAAAAAACCTAACCATTAACAACATAGATCAGGGGGGAAGGGACGAGGGTTATAAGAGGATACACAGCCCAGAATTTGTCATGATAAACCCGTGCAAGACCGCAGGTACAAGAAGTGACATCGTCGCCCATGAAAACACTCAGGTCGACAGTAAACGGATGAGGAGGATGAAGGTGAGAGGCTGTCTCGGGGTGAAGGGGGTGAAGAAATAGGGGATATAAAGGACGAATAGGTGAACCACTCTGACCTCGTGGCCGGAGAGCCCAAAAAACCGCAGAGCACGTTAGTACGGAAACTCTTGGTAGTCCTGGTCGCAACTCAACCAGCTCAACATAAAGCAAGGTAAAGCACTCTCTGGCGAATTTTCCACACCGCAAGCGCCTGCCATCTGGTGACCGGATTTACAACCACAAATGTTCAGTATACACACACATATATATATATGAGCCCTTGAAGGCCAGACCTAGATCGGTAGAATCGTGGTGTTGTAAGTTATCGGATCCAAGGTGAAGGGGGCTGAGGGGGAGGGGGGTTGTACCAGAAACAAAAGAGGGGGGGGGTCAATTGATTTTCAGGTCCTGAGCATAAGGCCAGTATAAAACGCTGGTAGTCAGCTTTTAAAAGTCAAAATGTTAGGTGGATTATATATTTAGGTATCAACTTATTTGAATTGAGTAGCCAAACATACTTTTTTATTTCATTTTTGTTTTCAAATAGTGAAAATATTTAACACTAAATAAAATAGAAACAATTGCTTCAGCCCACAAGTGATTCATACCAACCAAGGGACTGCAGTTTGCTGGCGATAATAGTGCCAACTTCTGAGTATAGAGGATGTCATGTTGTCAGCACAACGAACTCTCAGTCTGTTAATTTCAGTTTTCTAGACCAAGCTTACTACTTTTTCATTCAAGCAGCTCCTCATTTGTTCTCGCGAAGCTGAGTTTATCCCGTTTCAGACCCAATGCTTTACAGGAAAGACTGAAATCACTGGGGATCGAACCTGGGGCATTTGGATCTATAGCCAAGAACTTTGAACACAAAGCCAAAGAGGTGGTCTAACATATTATACATAGTTTTTTAATTACGATGACTATAGATTTGTATATGATTCAATACGTCTGGAAATATCATCTTGTGAGAGGTTTAGCAGTTTACCTCTTATGGAAAGAACCCAGGACCTTTGGATCTGTAAAAAAAACTATATCTGAAAAAATGCCAAAAATTCTGCTAAGAATCTAGAAAATTATATAGTGATTAACAGAACGTGACCCACTAAGGTAGTCGAATGGGCTAAGGCGTCACCCTCACAGAGGATGCTTTTGAAGTGGGGATGTGGTTTTAATCTCGTTTCAGGTTAAGAAGTTTTCTACTAAATGGTTTTTTTTATCTCCCTCCACGAATATGCGGGTAAACTTCCACTAAATTTCACTTTTCTAGCCCTAACAAATTAACCTATTTAGTAGTAGTATAATGGGGTGCTAATAAAAAAAAGTTCAATATGAATTGTCTGTAGGTAATAAAATCCATTTTACATTGTTTGTTTTGTGCTTTTTTTTTTACTTGAGTGCCTATTCTAGGGCCTAGATTCTATAATTGTATGCCTATTGGCCTGTCTATCCTAAACACTTTGGTGTCTAAGAATTTGCTCCTAGGTGACCTGGTGGTCTAGAGGTAAGGTGTCAGACTTCTGTGCTGGCGGCCGGGGTTCAATCCTCGGTCCCAACACAGATTTATCTGATTACCAAACCCTTCCTTCACCTCTGACAAGACATCTTGTGAATGTGTGGAATGCCAGGCCTCCACCGTGGTTCGGATCCCACGTTAAACTGTAGGTCGTTCATTTCATCTCACAACCACCCTACCATTACACATTAGTGCAAGTGCGTGTAACCCAAACGGGTAGTAAGACGCGGTGCTAATAATAATAATAATAATAATAATTTGCTCCTAGCCATAATACACATTTAAAGCTACCCTATATATAAATTGGAGGGAAAAAATAGTTAAAGAAATAAATTTTCTTCTAAACTTAGCACCATGGCCTACCATCCGTTTGGGTTAGTACTAATTATGCTAATGGGTTAGGAATTGGGAGGGTTGATTATAGAGGAATTGAGCCCGCATTTGCGTGGAGAGATAGTGCAGAACCATTTAGGAACCCCCGAGTAAGATTAAAACCTCGATCTTCCCATCCCCAGTGGTCTAGCTCAACACTAAACTAGCACCTTAGCCAACTACGCCACCGAAGTGAGTTTTAAAGAAGTATTATTATTATTATCACCGCGTCTTACTACCCGTTCGGGTTATACGCACTTACGCTAATGTGTAATGGTAGGGTGAATGTGAGATGAAATGGAGGACCTACAGTTTAACGTGGAATCCGAACCACGGTGATGGCCTGGCATTCCCCACATTCACAAGTTGTCTTGTCAGAGGAGAAGGAAGGGTTTGGTGATCAGATAAATCTTTGCCGCGACCGAGGATTGAAGGCCGGCCGCTAGCACAGAAGTCTGACACTTTACCCCTAGACCACCAGGTCACCTTAAAGAAGTACATTTTCTTCTAAACCATCCGTTGCATCAGCTATAACCGCCTGATTAAACCATTAACAAACCTGGTGCCTAACGTAATAGTTAAACAAAATAGTTTACACATCCAATTCTGTAGGTATATAGTCAAACCAATTACCAACATAGCTGTGCTGACGCAGTCCGGGCGTGGATAATTTCGACAGTACTAAATCTCGCGTGTATAATTTCCCCGACCTTGTATCATTCGGAACCAACCTCATAGCTCGAAGGGATATTTGGTTTTGGACGCACAAACAACCCTCTCTAGTACAAACATTGCTATATGAGGGTTGGGAGGGGTGGAAGGGTAAAGGGTGGTTTATCCATCTAGTTTCGTATTGACCTTTTCCATCTAACAAACACACCTCATTAAATTCAGTCGACGAATATAAATTGGGAGTCGGAGGGAGATGACATGTACTATCGGCCAGCTTATAGGCTTCCACAAACCTCGCCTATTATTCATTTTTATTAGAGACGTATCATAGCTTTATTATAAAAAAATGTTTACACCTCATATTAATTATTATTATTATTATTATTATTTAGCACCACGTCTTACTACCTGTTCGGGTTATACGCTTTAAGTACTAGTTACGCTAATGGATTAGGAATTGGGAAGGTTTAATTAGAGGAAGTGAACCCGCATTTGCGTGGAGGGGAGAGGAAAACCATTTAGGAACCCCCCCCCCAGTTCACCCGACCGAGACTCGAACTTCGATCTCCCCGTCCTCAGCGGTTAAGCTCAACACGACTAGCGCGTTAGTCAACTACGCCACCGAGGCGGTCTCATATTAATACCCGTTCGGGTTATACGCTTATGTACTAATTAATCTAAGAGTTTTAAGGATTGTGTATGTTATATTTATATAAATTGTACCCACAATTGCCTGTAGGGATAGTGGAAAACCATTTTGAAAAAAACACCCTTATTACACCATACTGAGATTCGAACCTCAATCTCCCAGTCATCGGCAGTCTAGTCTACTGCGAGAGTAGCGCCTTAGACCACGCGGCCACCGAATGAGAAACGAAACCTTAAAGTTTACACAAACATACCTTATTAAATAAAAACTAAATGGCGGAAATGGAGGCATCAACATAAATGAATTTAAACTAACTTTTTTGAATCTAACTTTCAATTTTGTTAGTAGTGAGCTTAATAGAGAGGATTTATCTACTAGTTTAATCGTGTTTGTATTTAATTATAATTTAACGTCAATGTTTTTAAATAAACTTTTATGGATGAATGGTTTGGAGGTTCAAATGTATCGGTACATAGAAAACTAAATCTAAATAAAGTCCACACATCAATTTGTGTGGATAGTTTAGTTTTCATAGAAACAACCTTATCTGGAAAAATTTTTTACTAGATATACTTTCATGTATTAATGCGTCAAACTGTGTGACATTCAGCTGTTCAACCCTCAACCTTTGCTGGTTATAGTTTGTAGCCACGGTACAATGTCATTGTTGATAAACGTTAGTAGCGTATAACCCGGACGGGTAGTAAGGCGCGGTGCTAAATAATAAAATAAAATAAAAATAAACGTTAGCAATATCTGTAGAATAACACTTATAATATAGTTAAATGTCATCAATAATGTTGGCCACCAAAAAGACATGTTTGAATTATTTAAAAGGTTTTTCAAACCATAATCATACTTGAGAGTTTACTTTAATCAGACAACCAAATTAAAGATGCTTAGGAAGATGTTTGGTCCAAAGAAGGGATGAAGCTAATGGAGAGTGGAGTAGGTTACATAGTGATGTGTTACATACTCATCACAAGACACAGCTAGGATAGTCAATTCTCGCATATTACGGTTCACTGGCCATGCAGTGCGAATGGGAGAATCTAGAACTGTGATCAAGGTGTTGAATGTCGAACCCAATGAGAAGAGATAATCGGGAAGAGCTATACGCAGATGGGAGGATAAAATTGGAATGAACATAAAAGAGATAACCCGCCTCGGTGGCGCAGTAGTTGGCTAACGCGCTAGTCGTGTTGAGCTCGACTACTGAGGACGGGGAGATCGAGGTTCGAATCTAGGTCGAGTGAACTGAGAATGTTTTTTGCTAAATGGTTTTCCACTCTCCCTCCACGCAAATGCGGGTTCACTTCCTCTAATTCAACCTTCCCAATTCCTAATCCATTAGAGTAATTAGTACTTAAAGCGTATAACCCGAACGGGTAGTAAGACACGGTGCTAAATATTATTATTATTATTATTATTATTATAAAAGAGATAGGATGTTAGGAGGTGGAATGGACGGAACTTTTAGCACAATAAGAACTAAGATAAACCATTATTCAGTGACACAATAAAACAATTTATATATTTAAAAAGGAAAAACCATACAAGGGTTTTGGGCGAACATACAACATCGTAGTAGAATTAGGAAGGTGCGTCTGTTCACCGAGTGAACAGGGTTCCGTTGTTGACATTTAGTCTGCACGCCCACCGGTGTGGTTTCTTGCCTGGGTAGGTAGTACCTTACCTCTCCTGGGAAAATCAGCCTATATGATCTTGACGTTTATTCTGCGTGCCCACCAGTGTTGTTAGGTTGCCTGTTGAATACATATCATCCTCCTTTCATCAACCCTCCCCCGATAGTCACACTTGACATTGGCCAGTCGGTGTGTCGCGTCACATTCTAGGATATGGGTCAAGTTGTTGAATGGCTCCAAAGGGTTCCAGCTTCAAATGAAACAACTTTTAACGGAACAAACTTTCATTCCCCGAGTTCCATATGGTCCAAAGCATACCGTCTCGCGGATATAGATAACTTGTTCAATATCAGAACAAACGATGAAAGTTAGGAGAAAAGTTATTCTTCTGGTTAGTTTTTTATACTCACGTCTACGACAGTTTTAGACAACCCTCTTTAACCAATCCTCTTCGTTTGCCCTCTTACCTTCCTTCTTTGACCGAAATTTCAGTTTTGGAGGCAAATATAAACACTGGTTAAGGACCTAAGCTTTTAAATCAATTATATGCCAGTAAAACCCTTAAGACCTGTATCGCAAAACCCAAAAAGATTAATCCCGGAATTTTCCAAGAATCAACACAACCAAGTTGATAATATTTGTTTTTAATTCTTTCTTTAAAAAACAGTTTTTTTTCAAACGAGGACTATTTCGTGACGAGTTAGTAATTATATAACTAAAATAAAATACAAAAAAAATTTTAAATATGTTTTTAAGTTGTTAAGTTATGTGTTAAGGATGAGGAATGTTGAATTCAAAGGAAGTGTACCCATATTCTTGTGGCAGGAGGGTGGAAAACCATTCTGTAAAAAAAAAAACTCAGTACACCCAACAGTTGTTTGAACCTTTATCTCACTGTCATCAGCAGACTATTCGACTGTGAAAGCGACGCCCTAGAGCAAAAGTTTCTAACTCTATAATTTTTAAGAACCAAAGAGCCAAAGCTATCATGTATGCTTTTAGTGAGGATTTACTCCATTTGTATATCATATTCTGAAAATTGAAAAATATTCTAAATGTATCGAAATATTCCCAAGCTTTAAAAGTTTACCATTTAGGTTTAATTTTTTCTAGTAGATACAATCGTACAAGTGGCAGCATAAAACCCTACCGAGTCGATGGTGGCTGAGTTATCTGATAGCTAACGATCTTAATTTATTACCCATATTTAGTTGACCATTTATGCACGTCCATAACAGACTCTGCCTTAAAATATGAGTGAAGAATGACACTGGGCATGGAACAACTCCTTGCTATCCCAGTGGTTAGAGCATTGGTGTACTAAGCCAAAGGTCCCGGGTTCTATTCCCGTGTCCGGGTGTCATTTTTCAATTTTCAGAACATGTTATCTATAATTTTTACTTTTGGTTTATCAATTAATCAAAAAACTCATTTTATTTAAGAATTCCAAGTAAAACTTGAACTGGATATTTTTTATTGGAATTAACATATAGATATACTTTTTTTTAAATCATTCAAATAGGGTTTAGGTTTAATTTATAAAATGTGAGCATCTCTCAAATTTACCCCTATATGTATATATGTGTGTGTACCTATACCTAACTAGCTAGCTACTTCCTACTCTGAAATATTCCTCTACCCGCCACTGGGCCTCAAGGCATTTCCACGCAAATGAGTTTATAGCATGCCACGCGAGGTTATTCTGCTTCACAAACTCACGTGTAATTCCACACCGCGCTGAGCCAGTAATCGAGTTTTCCCTTACGGCAGGGCAGTTACTATCGTATAGAAGACAAGTATGCACCCTCAGGCTACTTTGGGGGGGGGGGGG
>CABEEJ010003481.1:46911-81906 GCA_901482245.1 Timema douglasi | reverse complement strand
GACTTGCTTTATGTTACCATGTAAAACCAATCAATGTGGGCAACAGTGCCCAAATAACATTTGACGTAGTTAAACTTTTAATAGCTAAAAAAATTACCAGCCCGTATGTTAAAGAGAGCAAGCATAATTAATTAACTTATTATGTAAATATTAGTTATTGATTTTATCGTTATCAGAACAATAAAGTAAAATTAATTTATTAAATCAAACCATTCGGGCATCGCTAAAAGACATAACCTCTCCCCCATCAATCCTTCCCAACAGTCAAGAAATAATTTAACGGCTTAAGGCCTTCTCTAACTTGGTGTTGGGCGTAGCTAGGCAAACTATTCTGCAGTCATGTGTGGAGGAGTATTATACCTCGCGGGCTCAGTAAATTATAAGTTGCTACCTTTCAATCTCGACGGAGTGTACATAGTAATTTTATCAATATTTAAAAATTATGAGGTATACCGGTTTTGCTTATAATATTTGACATAATTGTAAAAGTAATGTATGTGTTTAAGAATATTCTTTTGATTTTACTCAAGTCAAAACAATCTTTTTTAAACACGGTTTAGAAAGCCATAAGCTGCGTCTTCTTAAATTGTTTGTCAATCAAAACTTATTAGTTATCTATCAATGTTTAATTGCAAAATACTGCACAAGCATGACCTACCAATATAATTATGACATCCTACCTCCTCTTATTGTGTGGTGTTCAACACACAGCATTCATCAGCATTTCTTTTGAGTTCAATCATTACACAGGAAAAGCAGTTTCCTACTTTTGTACATAAAAGGTTATTAAAACCGTGTTTGGAGGTCAAACACAGTTTTAAGAAGGGTTTCATATCCATAGAACTGATAAATATGAAGTAATCTGTAATTAATGTGTAAATAATTGGTTTTGTATACCCCTGTTATATATTTTTTAGAATTTCATAAACATTATATAACTTTCTATTTCATTTAGGATTTAACAGTCAAGAGACTTAGACCAACGAGTATATAGTTCAGGTTAAATGATTTTCACCTTTGTCTCAACTGTATTAAGTTTAAAAATCATATGTTTTGTATGTAACACTAGCATCACTACTTTAATTTAACAATTTTTAATTAATATTTATTAAATACAAGGGAATACAAACATTATATTTATGAATATTATATTAAAATAATTGTAATAAGCACGTCACTATATACAGACAAAACTGGCATGCAGTGTCACCATACAATAGAAGATCAAAGTGATTTGAATTGTGCTCATGGTATTATCATTTTAATTTAACTAATATCAGCACAATTTCTACTTTAAATATAGGTGACCATTTTTGAATAAACACTTTTAACAATTTTTTTTTCTTGCGAGCTACAATTTTTACCAATTTAATAAAATGCTAATAAATACAATTATAAATCTTCTAATAATCCAATTTATGAACAAATGTTTTAGGTTCCATTTGGAGATAATTACAAGATATTAAAGTGAAAGCTAAGACAACAAAATCTTTTTTAAACAAATATTTATTTTCCCCCTGAATGGGATTAAGTCTAATTTAACAATTCATGTTCGGTATTATCATATAAACATAGCAAGTAACAACCAATTTTAACTTCTTTCAAGGTCTAGATTTCTTAAGAAGACTTCAATTTTAGGAAATTTTATGGTAATTAACATGAGTATCTTATAGAAAAGCCCACATGAATTAGGTTTGTGGTCATGCAAAGAGATTAAAAAGGATCATAACTTATATAAGAAAATGAAATCGTTTCAATATACAAACATTTTTGAACAGGTGTAATTTTTGTTATCACATTTTAAGTTTTTTTTCCCCCTTCAAAACTGAAATGTTTACAAACATAAATTAATTGTCTGGAGATATAATGCTACAAAAGGCATGTCTGGTAATTTACATTTTATAAAAGATTCACTTATCTAACAAACAAAAAATCATATTTAAACAATGTTGAGCGTTGAAAATGAATGTGCCACATATGCTATTTAAAATTCCATACATGTTATCATGGTATTAGAGAACATAGCAATCAGATTACATAGACAATGTTTGTGGACATAAATCTTAAACGTTCAAAACCGAATTATTGTATTGCCAAAGATGTTAAAATGGCATAGCCCTTATCCAATATAACATTAATAATGGTCGCTATCATCAGTGTGTTTCTATTTATTACTAGGATTTTGAGGTACATAATTAAATAGCATAAGCTTAGAATACAATTTTATTTTACAGAAATATTAAAAAAGTTGAGAGGATTGTTCTTATTTAAATCTAATTTTGTATGTAGAATAAGTGCCTACGAACTAAAGCATTATAAATATTCAATGATTTTACTAAACATCAAAATTAAAACATTTTACTCTAAACAAAACATTAATATTGATAAGTTCCAAGTGAATTTATTTTTGAGAGTACAGTAAGGCCCCCACCCCCCATATCCGCTGGTAATACATTCCTAAATCTACTGCGGTTACATGAAACCGCAGATAATATCAAACTATTATATGTGATATTCATGTAACATACATAAATACTGTTAAGTTTAATTGACAAATTATTCACAGTAATACATTACTAATATTAAATAAAGTAATAATAAGGTGTACTATACACTACAGTGTACTTACTATTATCCATTCTTCTTGTGGTAGTGGTCTGTAACTATACCCTGATTTTGGTTGGAAAAACAGTAAATAAAATCCAAACAAATTTCTTTGTGGCCAACATTGATAATACTTTACTTTATGTCTTATTCTCAGTTATTGATAATATATATCAAAAGTGACAAAGCAGATAACATGACTTAATGTATAAATATGATAAAATTATTTTAGTAACTTTAGTATTGAACTTCTACTGTTCTTCCTATCAAAATCACATTCAATAGTAAAGTCCCTAGTAGGTGCATTTGTGCTGCTGATAGTACAGCCTATTCTCGCTTGGTGTGTGGTTTGAAACTTATAAACAAGTTTTTTCTTTGATTAAAAATATATAAAAGTGGGCTGCAGTAAACTGTGGATACGGGGACCCTACTGTATAGTCTAATTTATATTTCTCACTAGACATAATAGGTGCAAGGTAATAGTTTGGTTAAATATGAAGTTATATGAGCCCCTTTCAAATAAAAAATAAAAATTACATACTTTATTAAAATATTTCATAAAACAAGACCAACATTTGTGGTTTCAATGATACTGCCAATGCTATTGTCATGGTACATCATAGCTACAGAACCATTTTCCCTTATTTTTAAAGGTCCCTTCATTGCTCTCTTTTATTGGCAAATAAGTGTCACCTAATCGTTAATGGAAATCACCTTGCATAAAAAGTATACTGTTTCCACTATTGTCTTTATTTAATATTTTGTTCTCCTGTTATCTAAAGTTGGGTATAGTTTTGTGTTATTTTTCAGAATTCTTTTTTTTAGTAATAGCAATTTTAACGAATATAAATATTAAGTTTACTTTGCTTTACCTTGTAAAGCAAACTAACAAAAAAAAAGTTAAAATACTTTATATTGTGTTTGAATCTAGATAATTTGTGTTTGTTAATGTGTATTTTCAGTAACCATTATGGTTTAAATCATATATAAACTACTTTGTATTACCGGTACATAAGAATGATTATTTTTAAGGCTATTAAAACACATAAATAACAGATTTTTTTATTAACGTACTGCTTTAATATTATGTTTAATGAAATAACACAAATTATTCATGTAAAACAATGGTTATTTAAAGGATTTATTTTAGTATATGACATCAACCAAGAACTCAGATAAATTTAATTAATAGTTAGCATATAACTTGAACAGGAAGTAAAATGAGCTGCTAAAAAAATAGTTTCCAGATCCTCTCTATTCCTGAAATAGTGAAGTGAATGGCTAAGGTAGGTCACGTATTAATAAAATAAGGTGTTCAATCAGTTATAGCTCAAACTGTCATACTTTGAAAATATCAACAAGATAATTAGAAGAAGTGTAGAATAAATTTACTTCTTTTACTATCTCCTCATGGTTTCAAAATCTTGCCAGTACATGACATGTTCAAGGCCTGTGTTTCACCAATAGGGCAATACACTGCACCAACAAAATTCTGAGATGGTATATTTTCATAGTAGCTTAAATTAATAAAAGTTAACTTTTAATTTCACAAATGTTTGTAAAATGTTTAACCAAAATTAAGAATCACAAAATTATAGGAATATCTCTGGTTGTAGTTATGGCAAAATAAAAGTGTTGAATTGGCTTAGGTAATAAAATCAAATATTAATTCAATTTAAAATAAGGATGTAAACTCAATTCACCCTCATCCTATCTTATAAACTACATCATAGTGAAATCAAGGTAAGCTTGCTACCTTTCAGGGTAAATGAAGAGTATTATACAATTTTAAGATATTTTTATTTTGAGAATTCACCAGTAGATACTAGGCTTAATATAACTGTATATTGTAAATATAAGAAAAAATGGATTGTCTGTATTAATCAAGGAGTCGAACCGGAATTGGTACCATTAAATAATTTTAGGTTCATAAAGGTTTTAAAAAGTTATCCCCCCCTCCCTCGTAGTTTAATTTAATTTTGAAATGTTGTGTTTTCCCATTTTCATTAAGTAATGAAAAGGTTTGATATATTTTAGATTACTACTTTGTTTGAACCCTCTTTTCTAAGGTGACTAAACAGAGTTAATGAGTTAATGTCTACTAATGAGCCCTCAACAGTACACACTAAAGAATTTAAATTCCAGAGGAATGTAATGACTGTCATATTGTTCAATGTTTTCTCACTTTGATGTTTACATAGAGGTTTAAGAAGATGTATTTAGCTTTGATGGACAGCAGATAACACAACATTCCTTAGAAGTTGAAATACTGAAATCAATAAATCATCTCTTTTGAACACACAGTCAAAGCCTATTGTACTTAGTTCTTCCTGTAAGTGAAAACTGATAATCTGGTGGCTGGTTTAACAGCTTATATTAAATGGAAATGGGCGATGGATGGTACAAAATGCAAACTTATATTCTTTCCCTCAAGTTTAAATTAGGAAGTAGCTCAATAAATGTGTTCCTTGTGTACACTGCAGAGGTGATTATTTTTGTTGTTAGTAAGTGGTTTAAATAATATTATTGATTGGGCATGTTGAGAAAACCCAGTTCGGAAGTTTTTTTGACTATAAGATTGACAGTGACAGATTAAGATTCAAATTAGAAGGATGCACTATTGTTATTAAGGTATGTTATATATTTTTTTTAATCTAGCAATACTTTTGATCCAGTATGTTATTTCCAAAATGGTGTTCCGCTCTCCTTCGATGCAAATGCAGATACACTTCCTCTAAATATAAAAATATAACCTTCCTCATTCTTTAAAAACCCTCTCTATCAAAATTAGTAGCTTTAACGGATAGAAAAACGAAAACGCTGTGCTAAAAAAATAATCAAAGAACCAGATCACTATCCAGAACCAAAGAGAACCAGAATCTTTAATGTGTTCTAACAAAAACCATAACTTTTTAAATGTTTGTCTAGAGAAACATGGACTGGAACCAGAACCAATAAAACATTTTGGTTCGACTCCCTGGTATTAATCACATCAAGCCACGAGTTACAAAGATTGAATCAAACCTGAAAAGTGTGGCAAAGAAATATCCCAAACAACAAATTATATAAATAACTGCTGGATCCACCATTTTTGTTCTCCAAAATTCAACAGCAACTACTTTATTCAAGCTCAAGTCAAGGAAAAAATCCAAGTTTTCTAATAACAACTCACTAAAACAACTTAGTTGTCGCGGAAAATGATGAGGTAGCAACTTTGGGACTATTCAACGTTGAGAGAATGTATGGCTGACAACTGTTTCACTCAACATTAATAGATCATTTAATGGAATACTATCAAATTATTTTTTTAACAAATTAATTTTTATTATTATACTTAATGGTACATTTGTGAGGATTCATTGGTTGTGTCTATTCACAAGAACCACTGTGACGATGCCTTTTTTGATCAGTTTGTATTGAAGGCCTGTCCTTTAAGCCGTATCGTGGATGCCCAATCGGAAGATGTCGTGCTGACAGTAGAAGGAACTGCCCAATGGTTTCAGCACAAACACTTGGGAGTATGCATGGGGTGGGTCATCATCGGCCTGAGAACAAACATTTATTCTTATTATCAATGTGTTGAGGTTTTTATTTAGGAACACTACAAACTACTGAACAAAAAGTTATACTAGAACATGACTTACCTCTTATTATCAATGTGTGGAGGTTTTTATTTAGAAACACTACATACAACTGAACAAAGAAT
Organism: Timema douglasi; assembly: GCA_901482245.1. Classification (NCBI taxonomy): domain Eukaryota; kingdom Metazoa; phylum Arthropoda; class Insecta; order Phasmatodea; family Timematidae; genus Timema; species Timema douglasi. The sequence continues at coordinate 75,596 of CABEEJ010003481.1, read as the reverse complement.
TATTTTAGAACATGACTTACCAATTAACTCAACCTAAGACACTAAGTATAGTATTGGGCGCTATAATTTAGCTGTCACTAATTTTTTAATACAAAATTTCTTGCTTTACTCAGGTTTTACAGAAGGAATTCCCATTTTTATAAAACGTAATTAAGAATAAATAATTTCATTTTTCATAAAATTGACTATTGTAAAGTCTTGTCATGGGTGTTTAGTAGTGGATTATTTTACGATAATAAGACATTTTTGCAGCTATTATGCAATCCAATTTTTGATGGGGCTGAAAGGGGTAAGGTGTATTTAATTCTTCAGTTCACTTTTACTAATATTCAACGGCCTACTATTTAATGCTTGAAGGTTATTGTTTCATATAAACACCCAGATAAAAGCAAGGTCCCCTAGATTATCTTGGCCCATCTAGGGACTCTAAGACTGGTTCAGAATTTTCTTTTTAATCTAAATCTGTGAAACTGTAAGGAGTTTAGTTCTCAATGTTTCTTAACTTAATTGAGTAACCAAACAAATAATCTCTTGTTTCAAGTTATATGTAGGAGAGTTTCGGTGTCGGTCCAAAGTCGTTTAGGGATTTGAATTGAGTGTGCTAACTTAAAGAGACTTATTTATGAAATACATTATCATCTAAATGCTGACCATGTTAAGCAATCTACAAATGTGCCCTGAAAAGAGCCTTGGCCAAGACATTGCATAGAGTATGAGGAAAGGAGGTCATGTTGGCGCTTTAAAACATTTTTTTTTTCTTTTTTATACTGTGCCAATTCTTAACTTTAAATTAAAACTGATTTCATTATTTTCTGAAAAAAGACCTATTTTTTAAATAAATATTTCAAACATGTGAATGTTATTTGTTTTCAAGTTTAATTCTAATACTAATTGTTTGTTTTATGCTTGATTCATTTTTATTTTACTACCCATCTAAATACATTTTAGTTCAAATCTGAGAATTTTAGTCCATTTTGTTGGCTACACTACAACACCACAAGTGAGGGTTGATGGACATGGTTATTGGGTTAGAAACTGTTGCCAAGTTGACATTAGTTCTTGAACATTATTATTTATTATTAGGTGTTCTGACTTAAAACAGATTTTTTTCCTTTTGTCAGTAAAATTTAAACCACAATGCAGCCTGTACTCTGCCTCTTTTTTCAGCTCCCAAAACATTCTACTTTCCTTCAAGACATTCACTATTTGTATCTTCCTGCCAAAGTTCCTCTTTCCCTAAATCTTTCCTTCTATGTCATGCAGAAGGCAATCCTCCTAAGAATGTGCCAAATACTGTTTGCTTTGTACTGAAAATTCATATCCAAAATGGTTCTCTCCACACCCACTCTTCTTAGGGCCTCATCATTTGTCACCTTGTAAGTCCACCTGATCTTTGCAAGTCGTATCCAGCCCCACATTTCAAAGCTCTCCAAGTATTTCTTTTCTCAATGTTGATCTCCAGTCCATATCTTCTTTCTATTTCCACCAATTGGTTAACTATTTCCTGCTTCTCTTCTTTATTTTTGGCCAGCAATGCTAGATCATCTGCATATTTTATTGTGTTGATGACATGTCCTCCTAACCTGAAATTGCCACATCCCTCCAAGGCTTACCTGACCAAACAATCTCCATACAAGTTAACAGAATGGGAGATAAAAAGAATCCCTGTCTCACTCCTCTTCCTATTTCTATGCTGTTTGTCTCACTATCATTCAGTCTCACCTTCACTCACTGTCCCAGGTACAGGTTTGCAATCAACCGGCTGACCCTCTAGTTGATACCGATCTTCTTAAGTCTTTCCATAAGTTTCTTCCACTTTACTCTATCGAACGGCTTTTGCCAGTCAATGAAACTAATGTAGACTTCTTAATTGACTTCCAACACTCTTTCTTAAATTATTCTCAGCATTCTGATGGTATCTCTGGTTCCTTTACTGAATCCAAATTGGTCTTCTTCCATTACAATTTTTATTTTCTGTTCCAGTCCCTTGTTGAGTATTCTTGCCACAATCTTCCACACATGAGATATGAGGCTGATGAGCCTGAGATTCACTGCATTTTTAGCTTGTTTCTTTTTCTTTAGGGCCACCATGGGTATGTCTAAAAAGTCCTTGGGCCATTCTACTGTTTCGTATATCCTATTTATAAGTTTTGTCAAAGCCATCAATTCGTTGTTTTCCATTTCCTTGAGAAGGTCAGCTTGTATGTCATCATCTCCAGCAGTGTTCCTTCTTCGCATACCCTTTATGGCTCCCTCCATTCCACTCTTTAAAATGGTGGTTCTTCTTCCATCTTCTGTTACAATCGCCAGGATCCCTGGTCAATTTTCCTTGCTGTATAGTTTTTCTATATATCTTTCCCAAATCATAAGAACCTCTTTATGATCCGACACCAGCTGAACTTTTGGGTTTCCTATTCCTATTGTTCGCACACCTTTGTTTCCATTCCCTTCCTTGCTTTCTGGTACATGAGGTCATATCTTCCTTTTCATTGCAGTTCAATAATGACATGTTTTCTCTATATAGTCTTTCCTTGCTGTGTCTGTTTCTCCCCTAACTCGTTGTTTAGCCTCATATATTCTACTTTGTTGACTTTTTCCTTTTTATAGAGCATTTATGTTGTTACCCATGGCTTTCCTGCAATCCTCTTCAATTGTCCAACATTTAGCATCTTAAAAAATGTCTTAACACTATTTCACTTCCCTTCTGCACTTATACTCTCTTCTGCCCCTCACTTAAATTTTGTTCTAGTGAATTTCTCACATGTCACTCTTGCTTCTTAATTTATCTAAGTCCCACCTATGTTTTATTGTGCTCGTTTTCCTGATCGTTTTCAGTCTTGTTTCATTGTACACCATCAGCAGGTTGAGGTCCGAATTGATGTCGACACCTGGCAATGTCTTTACATCCCTCACTCCATTATTGAATTGCTCTCTGACAAGGATATAGTCTAGTGGATACCTGCTGATATCTCCTGGGCTCTTCTGTGTGTATAGTTTTGTCTTCCGTTTCTTGAACCAGGCGTTTGTCACCACCAGGTCATTCTGCTGACAAAATTTGATGAGCACTTGCCCTCTGTTGTTTCTATTCTCAATTACATGTAGCCCTATTCTTCTTCTCCTGTCCTCCAACCACCCTTGTCCAAACACCCATGATGATGGTGTTCACTTTCCCTCTTCCTTCATGTTGAAGGATTACTTCAATTTCATCATATGTTTCTTTTAGCATGATATAATTGTGATCGGTTGTTGGCTTGTACACTTTAATACCAAAATATGCAGTGGTTCAGTGTTTGATTTCACTAAAATTAATCTTTCACTATGACACATCGCTTTAGTAACACTTTTCACCACTTCATTTTTCATCACTATTGCTACTTCTTTTTTTGCAATCTTTCCACCTGACTACAACATTACGTAATTTTCAGACATTATTTTGCCTTGATCTTTCCAATGAACTTCACTTAAACCCGCAATGTTCACACCACATCTTTCCATTTCCAAATTCTCCATTGAACATGCTAAAAATAAATCAATTTAATGGAGGCTGGCAAAAGAGAGGTCGCGCATCTCTGAATCAGGGTGGCTACAAAACATATTTTACAAAATTCTCTGACTTTTCCAGGTTTTCCAGGCAACATTTGTCAATATTCCCTAAGTACTTTATTACAGTTTTAATGGTGGATGATGACTTTTGTTATTATTGATCAAGTTCCCCCACACAGATCTGTATACTATAATGCATAAGCCATATTCAAAAGAGTAGGTGGTTGGCTACGTAATCAAATACAATTAAAGCAAGGCCAATAACTAAAGCTTCATCCAAACAGAGGCCAACCAAGCCAGATGATGTTTATAAAATATAAGTTTGCTATGTATTTGAGCGAAACTACTTAGGTAATTTGAAAAATGCATAAAGCAGTGTGGGCTACATATTTTTATATGATGTCGGCGGATGAAAGACTACAATATGGCCTCTTCCTCAAAGGTGAAGAATCTTGGTGCAAATTAAACTGACCAAGCACAAGTGCAAAATTTTTGCACAAACATTCAATGCTAACTGTAGTAATGGAAGAGATAAAGCCAATGTATAGGGCTTTATCATCGGAAGATTTATTGAAATAGTACTTTAACAGCAAAAGACAAAATCCAAATGAAAGTTTAAACACAATTGTATGGGATCCTCTTCTAAAAACTGTGTTTGTAGGTCTACAAACTTTAAAATTTAGTGTCATAGATGCAATTATTTGTTTCAATGATGGTGCGAGTGCCAAATGTAATGTTTTCAAATCAATTGGCTTACAACTTGGAATAAACACGGAAAGGGGTATGAGAACACTAAATATCCTTCAAATTCAAAGCAGCATATGCAGTTTTGCAGTACAAAAAACCAGAGCCAGAATATTTTGCTAGAATGTTTTAGTTACGAGTTGAAGAAAGTTTTTTATTTTGAAAATACAAAAAAAAAATGTTAAAAAGCTGTTTATGAGATATTTTATTTTAGCATTTACTACAAAAACCACATGACATTAAGGTCTGAAAATTTTACCACTTATTCACCTTGAGGAATTTGATAATCTGATACAGTTTCATTAGTGTATATATATTAGGGGGGAGCGTAAAATTATTTTTTTCAAAATTATTTTCCCGCTAGTGCGGAAAAGTTGTGGATATGTTTCAGAAACATATGTAGAAAATTTCAGATTAATCAATAAATATCTTCCAGTTCCACTTTGGAGTCTAAATATGCGAAATTAGCCAAATATAATGTAAATTTTCACAGTTCAGTGACTTTTTTATTTAAAGACTTTTTCTTCCCGCTAGCGCGGAAAAGTCGGGGGAATATATTGGAAACCCAAGTGCAAAATTTTAGAGTAATCAATAAATACCTTCCAGTTTCACTTTGAGGTTTAAATATACGAAATTAGGCAAAAATGTAGGAAAATTAGGAGTCAAAATTTAGGGAGGAATGAAAAACTTTAGCAAAAACATTTATTTTTGGAAGCTTTAAACATTTATTATACTAAAATTAAATATTCATAAATAATAGTTATAGCATTAAACAAAAAATCTTACTACCCACGCAATACACAAACTATGTAGAAATAAGTATGTTTCGAGTTCCAGAATAAAAGTTGCAAATGTGCATTAAGCGCATTTCATTCACTGGTTTCCAGATTTTTCACTCTATATTGGTTTTTTGTTTCAAACGATGGCATGACAAGCCTTGACACTATTCTGGATCTGATGTATTCATCACGCTTGGTCTCTCCGATGACAGCAAGGGAAGCTCCTGTTGTCAGTTTTACTCCTCTTTCAACACATTGAGTGTGGCACGGGAAGTTTGTTTCCCAATGCCAACACTGGACATTCTCACCAGACTTTATCAGTTGCACTATGTCTTCGTTCGACAAGTGAGTGGTAATCAGAGGTTCCGCTAGTTGGCAATTATGCCAGTCTATGAGATCAATGTAAGACTTAGCCTTAAAGTTAAGTTCAGGAATTTGGAACACACAAACTCCTGGTCCCGTTTCTTTCCTTGCATTCAAAATCCTGCGAAGGGAAAGTTCTCGCACATTCTGGTCTGGGTCAATAAGCATTGCAAGGATTATTGCTTCAGGATAACCAAAGTAGCCATTTCTTTGGATGACGTGATCCACAACTAGCTTCAGATTGTCTGTAAGATAACGTGAAACTTGAATTGTTTTCCAAAGATTTCATGGTCCATTTGTACAATTAGGTTGCGATTTGATTTTGAGCCACGCAGATGCGTAAACCTTCATTATAAACTCAGCCAAAGCTTGTAGTTCTTTGGAGGGATCCTGTGTACCAATATAAACACGCAAGATTCGATTAGCTGTTGTCAACCAGAGGACATGGGAAAGATTTCCAGGATTTTTGTGTGACAAATTCTTAGGACACACACCATTTGTCACTGCAGTGCGGATATCCCTCCAATATCTCTGGTCTGTGCTCAGATCAGTTTTTTCTTCAGAAGGAACTGCGGTCTCAATTTTCTTAAAGTCCACAATTCTGAAGCTGTTTTCCAATTGGACCACAATACGTTTTAGGGCCAGTTGTATCGCCATCCAAGTGCTGCATTAGATGCCTGAGCAGTAGCTCATACCATGAAGCTGGCACACGAACCAATGTAAGGAAAATAGTTCTATACGGCGGAAAACATCACCCTTATTTCCCGTGTTTACTGGGGTCCCATCACCTCCTAATGCTAACAGTGTAGTGAAATTAATATGACGTTCTTTCCAAAATGTCATTATACTTTCAGTAATGTCTTTAGGAGAAAAGGTTATTGGTGGCACGTGCCCTACATATTTGCAGCCAGGTTCTTCTATTAGTGTCACGTGTTCTTCAAACACTCTTTGCTTATGCATCATCCCCTCAATGTTTCTCTGAGTTAAAGTTTGATCTTTTCGACTGTCAAAATACAGTCCTTTCAAGTTATTGGTTCCAAATAAATTGAAATCTTGGACTTGGTGTTCCATGCGATATTTCTTTCTTTCCCTTCTTATCTTATGCCGGTCTATAACATTGGACATGTCGTCATGTTTCCTAACTCCTAGGTCTTCAAGAAGTGCACTTGCTACTGTTGCCACAGCTCTGTCGGACACTCCCATTCTGTCGCGCGCACTAGCTAGGGCTGGAAGGCAGGTTGTTCGTGATATACTTTTACCACTTACATTCGATTGTGATGAGGTTGAAGGTATATCAGTAAGATCCTGACACTGTTGCTCATCAACAATATCAGAAGAATGAGATAACTTCAAATCTTCACATGAAAAAGCTGTGGTTATGTTTTCACTTTTATTCCGTTTTATGAACCTTTGCTGTTCCTTTTCAAACCTATAAATTCGTTTCCTAAGTTTCTGTCTTGTCGCCATATCAACTGGGCCTATCAACATTTTCCTTAAAGTCCTCTGATCCTCAAGAAACAGTCTTTCCAAGTCTTGAACTTTCCTTTCACGTGGGCATTTACATCTGTTGAGAGATGCACACTTGCAAGAACAAATATCAAACAAACGCTATTTCGATTCAGATTGGAAAATTAGTAATTTGGACTTCATCTTTTCCGTCTGTTTCTTAGCGACAAATCACTTTATGCTCTTGTATTTATCATTATCATTTTGATTCTTTCCCTAGAAACTGTTGGAATTGAGGCAGCCTGCCAAATTGTTTCAACCTTTTCAGCCACATAAACCACTATCGCCCCTACAGGTGGGTCCGATTTTGTATTATTTTTCAATTCATTTCTCACCAACAAAAAGTACTTCATAATATCTTTGTATGTTGGTAGAACTCGAGTACTTAATTCTGATGGATACCCAAAAACGTGACAAAAAACATCACCTCTATTGTGCCTTTTTATCTTAAGCTTCTTCATATTTTCTGACGATTGCGACATTTCTCTGTTATATCTTTTAGGTACACTACTAGTTCAACACGATATTAAAAATCCAATAACACTTTCACATGTATTATTTTGCAATACAATTTAGACACTACAAATTAATACCTGAATTACAAATGTGCCACAAGCAGAACATTCAACCAATGGTCAAACTACAATGATCGAACATGAGAAAACTGAACTTAATTGGGAAATTCCCCGCAGATGGCCTTGATTCCGCTTGTGCAATCTTTTTAGTGGAGGGTAGTGCCATCTATTGTATCTAGTGTGGGCGTTGATCAACATCTATGGCTGCCCCAACGTTCCCTGGCATTCATTGCAATAATTTATTATAATGCCATCTATCAATGAACCATTCAACTTTTAGCAAGTCTGAATATTTTATATCTAAGCTGATAGATAGTGCTAGCAGTGCAATACAACACAAATAACTTAGACTGAAGTATATAATTGTTAGAATAAATGAATAGCAAACACATTTGGCGCGTAACCATGGCTGCCGGCCCAATGCAGGTTGCTATGATAAACGTGCGCCAGAGAATGGGTTAAGATGCAAAAGTCTAACCGGAAGATATTTATTGATTACTCTAAAATTTTGCACTTATGTTTCCTAAATATTCTTTCAACTTTTCCACGCTAGTGGGAAGAAAAAAATCTAGAATTAAAAAAGTCACGAAAATGTGAAAATTTACATCATTTTCGGCTAATTTTGCATATTTAGAATCCAAAGTGGAACCAGAAGATATTTGTTGATTAATCTGAAATTTCCTACGTATGTTTCTGAAACATATCCACAACTTTTCCGCACTAGCGGGAAAATAATATTGAAAAAAAAGTTTTTACTCTCAGCCCTTATATATATAGAGGGGGGAGGGGCTAAAAATAAACAAAATTTTAAAGTAAAATTAAATCAAAATTTATTTTAAAAATCTTCATTTGCCAATTCGCATTATTTAAACAAATATTGACCAATTATAATAAAAATGGAATAGAAACAGGAGAAAGAACAGACACAAAGTTTGAATTATTGATGAAGAAGGAAGAATGTTGAAGACAAGAGAGGAAGAAATGGAACTATGGATGAGATATATAGATAAACCGTTCAACTCGGAAGAGGAAAGGGATGAAAGTGAAAAAGAAGAGCAGGAAGAAATAGCAGAAGAGGAAGAAACAAGGAAACACACTGAGTGTGGACAAAGTGACAGTGGAAATGATAAGAGCAGCAAGTGAAATACAGTATCCCCATGGCTTCTTTGCTGCTGACTGACAGCTCACAGCTGACAACTGATGGCTTTGAAAGGTTACCAGACCAAATTATGTATCCCTACGCCGAACCATATGATCTTCAAAAATATGTGTTTAGCAGCTGTCACTTCTGACAGTCAAAATTTAGATATATACCTAAATATTGACTGTCAGAAGTCAGTTGTGAGCTGTCAGTCAGCACCATAGAAGCCAAGGGGCTACTGTAGGTATGTTATGGTTATACAGGATGCTGAGAGTAGTTTGGAAGGAGAACAAGGTACCGAAAGACTGTAAAGAGGGAGTTATAATTCCTATTTTCAAGAAAGGAGACAGGAAGAAGTGTACATATTATAGAGGAACAATGCTGATGTGCCAATGTACAAAAATATGAGAAGATGCTAGATAAGAGAATAAGAAATAAAACGAAAGGAAGGTGGAGAGAGGAAAAGCATGGCTCAAAGTGGTAGAAAATCTTAGAGAGAAGAGAATGAAAGCCATATTGTTTGCTGATGACTTGATGATATAGAGGGAGAAGGAAAAGAAAGCAGGAACAACTACAAGAATGGAATGAGGTTGTGAAAGAGAGTGGAATAAAATTTAGCATGGCAAAGTGTGAAGTGATGGTAATGAAAACGAAGAGGATAAGGCCTAATAAAGCAATAAGGTTGGATGGAGTATAACTTAGAAAAATGCAGAACATTAAATACCATGGAAGAGTGATTGAGGCAAAAGGTGAAAGTAGAGAGTATTTAATGAGAAGAGGACAGCAGGGAAAGTTAGTTCAGGTTTCCTGAGCCGTCCGTGATGAGTTCCCCACTTTACTCAGAGCTCATAAACGCTTTCATTCTATTGGCTCGCGTGATGGCCACCGTCTCTCACATTTGCATACACCAATGGGAAGCCCCCTTTTCCTCCCATTGGACAAGGCTAGGCAGCAGTAGAGGGTATATAACATGGTGATTCCTGAAGCAGTTTCAGTGGTGACCCAACCCTGGTGTTCCACCAATTCGAATGAGCACTAATAAATTGTAATTTTTTTCTGAAAAATCAATATTTGTCTTAACTCCCTCTCCTTCCACTATCATCCTTTACCTCCCACCGTGACTCACGTTGCCAGGACAATCACTTTACCTTCCATCGCGACTCACGTTGCCGGGACAATCCCCTTACCTAACACAAAGACTTACGTTGCCAGGACAATCACCCTACCTTCCCTACCTCCCATCGTGACACCCATGTTTCCGGGACTCCTTACTTCTACCTCCCAACCCTTCCCACCGGGTTGTTATTTTCACCGGTGAGCTCACAGTATGGGCTACACCCGCCGCTCCGGCAAGACCCACTGACCAAAGATCCTGAAAAGGACATCGATGACCAAGCAGTACTGTTCCCACGGGCCCATTTTCAACTATCCCGACAGCAACACCTGTCTCTCACCAACCACCCGACCCCCACCTACTCCAATTTCTCCTTTAAGCCCTGAGGGCTATCATTTGCATACCATAGCCATCCCTCAACCCATATAAGTTTTCTGCCCCATCTTTCTTCCTTACTCCACCCACTAGATTCGCGAGACCGGTGCCTAGCAACAAGCATCGTCTGGAGACTGCACTTCAAATAGATGCCACAATTTACCCCCGAAGTCGCAAGCGAGGGATAACAGTTCTGGCACCTAAACGTGGGATGACTCAAGACACAGGACGGATGTCCTGGAAACCAACTACACAACCCCAGAACACCATGAAACACTTCCGGGAGTGAACAAAACCCGTTGACGTTCAAGACAACTGCAACAAAGAAGACAACCACACCAAAAAGACAAGACAACCTCACCAAAGTAATAAACAAGATGGTAATGACCAAAAGTCAAAAGTGTATCAACCCATCATGTACCCCAGTAGGGGTCTGACATTATGTAACCTGCACAAACTGCCAAAAGCCCTACCATCACCTATGCATTGGTTGGGCAGATGAGCCACGTGACATTAATGAACCAGCCTACCATTGAACCACCTGCACCGAAGAACCGGTGAAAGTACGATATTGTCCAGGGTTAACATGTACTGGTTAAGACACCCAAGAGATTATCTACGAGCACTGTAGACAATACTACCACTATCAGTAACTGGGCTGGAAAAATGAGCCTAGACACCTCAGTGGCCTCTTCTCCCGACGTCCATCGTGTCAACAGTCCACCTCATCAACTGCCAGCACACCACCATACCAGTCCCACTTGAATACCACCTACCAACGTATGTGTTCAAGCCCTTACTACCTACCAACTCTACCAGACTTTCACGGTCAAGGGCATGAAGACCCTGCTACTTTGCTCAATGTTGTGAGGTTCTGCTCAGGACCGCTCAAGTAGACCTGCTAGAATGGGTACCTACTACCCAACGGCAGCTTAAGGACACCGCCGCCCAGTGGTGGAAGCTTTATGTTGAATATATTACAACTTGGGAATAATTCAAACAACAACTAACACACCACTTTGCTAGTACAACCACCATAGCCTCTCTCTATACGCGGAGCTATACGGAAAGTAACAAGCACAGACTGAGCTTGTCGAGATATTCCTGCGACACAAGGTACGGCTGTATCAACGCTTGGCCCCCACAGCACAACCAATAGAGATAATCCCCCTGTTAATCAAACTAGTATGACCGGGACTAAGACCTTTTCTTCGAGCCCCACACCCTCAAGAGTTAGAAGAACTGATCACTAGGGTCATATCCAAGGAACAAGACCTGGCTAAAAATCCTGCAACAATGACGACACGCCCCATCGAAACTCCAGCAACCACATCTGAACCGCAACCTCCAAGATGTTACCACTGCCCATGGTACCACTTTCACCATGACTGCCCAGTGCTAAACCAACGCCACCCAGAGCAAGAAAGACTGAGATACGCCAAGGCAGAGGACAACAGGGCCCTATCTTTGGGAGACAGGAACCAGGGCCGTCACCAGTAATAAACAATGTCAATCCTTCAACATCCCGACCACTCCCCAGAGTTCAGTGTGAAACTCCTCATGGTCCTCTACTAGCTCTATTAAATACAGCGGCTACCGTTAATTTCATCCAATACCAATACCTTTCGACTATAAGCCTGAAGAATTTAATGCCTTTCCCCACACCCATCTACCTGGCAAAGGTTGGAAGTGACCTCTTCATCCGAGGCCAGATAACTTTACCCCTAACTATGCAAACGCTAGAAAACAACGCCACGTGCCTGGTGTCCTATGAGCTCCAGGAACCGCTGATTTTGGGACAACTATGATTCACGGAACAGAAGGTAATCCTGGACTAGAAGAACAGCCAAAGGCTATTTAGAAATCATGAGCGTCATACTCTGTACTGGATTCCAAGACTAAATGGAGATCCCCCTCTGGTTCATCAAGACAAAATCAGACAACACGCCCCAATAGAACATCAAGAACCACTCCTCAGACTATTGAACCAACACCGAGAAGTTTTCAATACTCAGGGACATATGCATAGAGCACACAGCATCAACCATCAAATTCAACTCTACTTCGCCACAAAGAACGCCCACATTTAAGACCAAGTTCAGGAGATAAAAGCCCAGGGGATAATAGAGCCTAAAAACTCAGAATATAATTCATCAATTGTAATTGTGGGAAAAAAAGGACAAAACTCCCCGTTCCTGCGTTGATTTCAGACAGCTGAACATCACCACTAGTGATGTCACTCCACCCGCCTGTCAACGTACATGACACCCTTCGAGATCTGGGAGATGCAGAAATATTTACCACCCTCAATATGAAATCAGGGTACTGGCAGATTCCCCTACACCCCAATTTAAAACCCTGACTGCTTTCACCACGCCCACCAGATAAACCTTGCAATTTACAGCTATGCCTTTCGGATTGAAGGGAGCTCCAAGTACTTTCCAGCGATTGATGAGCCAAGAAGTGTTAGCAGAGTACACCGGCCAGTTCTGTTTCGCCAACCTCGACGATGTGATAATCTAATCAAGTGACATGGGGAGAGCACCTCACCCACTTGAGCAAGGTTTTAGAAAGATTCGAGCTCCACCAACTGACCTGCAATCTGGCCAAATGCCAGTTCGGCAAGCCTGAGTTAGAGTACCTTGGCCATATCGTTTCTAACCAAGGAAAAGCCCCACAACCAGAAACGATCAAGGCAATCATGAAAGCCCCACCACCAAGAAACCGAAAAAAGCTCCGACAACTCCCGGGCCTTTGCAACTGGTTACGAGAATTCGTGCCCCAGATGATGGAATTAACAGCACCTCTTACCCAACTTCTAAGAACCAAATTCGGCTGGATATGGAGCTCAAAAACAGAAACAGTTTTCTGCACACCCAAAGAAGCCTTTCAGTACCTACCACCCTTACTTAAGCTGTCCAGATCCAGCACAAACCTTCACCCTACAAACTGATACTAGCAGGATTTGACTAGGGGTAGTACTGTATCAAGAAGATGATGCGGGCAAACGAATAATCAGCCATGACAGCGCTACCATAGCAATGAGCAGGAGTGCCTCATTATTTTCTGGGCCATCAAGAGGTATAGACACTACCTAGAAGATAAACCCTTCATACAACGCATGGATAACCAAGCTATCACCTGGCTGAACACGATGAAACACCAACGGACCAAGTTAACACGATGGGCACTCTTGCTCCAAGAGTTCCAATTTTCCCTGGAACACTGCCCAGGAAAACAGAACAATCTACCTGACTCATCATAACACCAACCTGACCGCGAGAACACCAGTTCAGAGACTCAAGACTGGGGCTGGATGACTCCGCCCTTGGTCACAAGGCTAGCACCACTCAAGCCCGATGCCCTATTAGTCCTACAAAACAAAGACAGGATGCAGAGATAGAAATTCAAGTGACCCAGTGGAAGGGTCTCAACACCCAAACTCAACCACCCACCAAAACAACCGAAGCTCATTTTTGGAATGAGCACTATGTAAAAGTAGACAATATATGGAGACGTGAAGGAAGGGAAGGACTATGGAAATTTATCATTCCAGCTCAAATCCAACAACAGGTTATTTTGACATAACACACCCACCCTCACGCAGGGCACCCGGGAAAAGACAAGATGACATGAGCTATTTAGCGAGGCTACACCTGGAAAGGCCTCCGAATGGAATTCAGCCACTATGTTCGAAACTGCATGCTCTGTGCCTGCCCAAAGACTGAGGAGTATCAAGGGGCAGAACCTCTAAAACCCCATCAACCACAAAGCCCCTGGAAAGTGGTAGCCCTTGACTTTATGGGGCCATACCCTCGAAGCCACAGAGGAAAGAGGTTTATCCTAGTGGTTATGGATCTCTTCTCAAGATGGGAGGAAGTATTCCCACTCGCATCAACAGAGGTCAAAAGGATAGTTATGATGATAGAACAGTAAGTATTTCCACGATGGGAATACCCAAAACATCTCCTGCCTGACAATGGTCCACATTTCACTAGCTGAGCCTGGGCAAACGCCTGTCAAAAGTGAGATGTTGAGGCCTGAACAACCCCAAACTACCACCCCAAAGCCAATCCCACAGAAAGAAAGAATGAGGAATTAAAAATGGGAATCCGATTCCAAATCTCAGAGAGTCATCGAGAGTGGGATACCTACCTGCCTATGATCACCTTCAATCTACAATGCCGCAAGAATGAGGCCACCGGAATGTCCCCGAGTGAACTACTACTTGACTGAACGCTATACAGACCCGAGGAGTGGAGGTTTGAAACCCTAGTATGAGACCGAGAAGGCAACAAGAACCCCAGCAAAGGAACCACCCAAAGAGAATAACGGGTACGAGTCAATCAAACTAATTACCAACAAAGGTACATCCACCCTCCAGCACGGCCCACCAAACCTTTCCAGAGCCGTTATTTGGTGCAGGTTCGAACCCAACCTCTCTCTAATGCAACAAAAGCCTACTACGCCGGCTTTGCCCCCAAATGGGAAGTACCTTACCTAGTGAGCCAGCGAAGAGAAGGGGTCTACTGGGTTACCTACCCCAACGGTCAATCTAAATAAAATACATAGAGAACAACTACGTCCCGCACCCTGTGGGGAGAACATCAGGAAACAACAGCTACGAGAATGACCCACAACAGTGGACTCCAAACCCACTAATTCTGAGGACACANGACACAAAGGGGCCGAACGCCCCTCCCCCCCCCCCCTCCCTATCAAGTAGTGCAGAATTGAGTACCCGACTTCGACCTCAACGACCTCCAATCCCGTCAAAACAGTGCAAGACTGAAGATCATGGCACGTGGTTACCCAAGCCTTGCATTGCATGTTTATGCCAACCTAGTGTGTGACGCAAACATCATGGTACACGATAACCCAAACCCAGTGTGTGAATCAAACAACACAGCGCATGGTTATGTCAACCCAGAGCATGAATCAAACAACACAGCACATGGTTATGCCAACCCAGTGCATAATGCAAACAACACAGCGTTTGGTTAAACCAAAATCACAGTGCGTGGTTACCCAAACCCAGTGTGTGACACAAACCTCACAGTGCATGGCCACACCAACCCAGTGTGGGATGCACACAACAGTGCATGGTTACACCCAATGTGTGATGCATGCAACACGGTGCACAGTTACACAACCCCAGTGTGTGACAAAAACCACACCATGCATTGTTACAACCCCTCAGTAAAATACTTTCAAAGTGTGGTCCTAGAAAGGCCAATGATGTGTTGTATTTTGGTTGCCCTAGAAAGGGTTGATTATGTGTGGTATATTGGTAGCCCTAGAAAGGGCCAATTATGTATGGTATATTGGTAGCCCTAGAAAGGGCCAAATATGTGGTTGTATATTGGTGGCCCTGGAAAGGTAATTTTCTTAAGTTTAATTTTGTTGTGTATTGGTGGTCCTGAGAAGGGCCGTTTTCTGTAATGTATTTGTTGTCTCTAGGAAGGGCCTTATATTTTTCTTTTAACTTTATCTGTCATATATTTGGTGCGGGTTTTTTTCTTTCTGTTTGTAATAGATAGCTTAATAGAAATTCTTGCATTCAAGATATGTCAAAACTATAATGAAACTAGCTTTAAGAATGCATATGTAAATAATTTGTTAATTTAGAAACAATAAATAATATGTAATTACTAGGATAAGTTTTGTATAAAATGTGGAAATACTTTTTTTTTGTAATGTATATTTCATCCGCACTTGCACAGACCGCGCCAACCACCCCCTCTACTACCTGGACTGCTCCACAGTACATGTTCCCTGAGCCATCCGTGATGAGCTCTCCACTTAACTCAGAGCCCATAAACGCTCTCTTTCTATTGGCTCATGTGATGGCCACTGTCTCTCACGTTTGCACACACCAATGGGAAGACCCCTTTAACTCCCATTGAACAAGGCCAGGCAGCAGTAGAGGGTATATAACATGGTGATTCTTGGAGCTGTTTCAGTGGTAACCCAACCCTGGTGTACCACTTATTCGAAAGAGCACTAATAAATTGTTGTTTTTTCTGAAAGAGCAATGTGTCTCTTTAATTCCCTCTCCTTCCAATGAAATCCTTTACCTCCCACCGCGACCCAAGTTAATGGGACAGTCACTTTACCTCCCACCGCGATTCGCATTGTCGGTACAATCCTTCCCCACCTCGGAACTTCATCCCTACCTCCCACAATGACTCTTTCCTCCTACCACGGAAAAAGAAAGGATGCTAAATTATTATTATTATTATTATTATTATTATTATTATTATCACCGCGTATTACTACCTGTTCGGGTTATACATACTTATGCTAATGTCTAATGGTAGGGTGATTGTGAGATGAAATGGAGGGCTTACGGTTTAACAAGGAATATGAACCCCAGTGAAGGCCTAGAATTCCACACATTCACGAGTTGTGATTAATACACATCTCGCCAGAGGTGAAGGAAGGGTCTGGCAATCAGATAAATCTGTGCCGGGACCGAGGATTGAACCCCGGACCCCCAGCGCAGAAGTCCGACACCTTACCTCTAGACTGTCAGGTAACCAAGAGGATGCTAAAGAAAAAATGTTTGAAACGAAGTATGTAGGGAAAAAAATAATCACAAGAGAGCCCGAGAAGAAGATGGGAAAAGAAGAGTACAGCAAGTTTTCAAGTGAGAGGAGAAGAATGGAAGCAATTAAAAGTGGAAGAATGGTGGAAGGAGAGAAGAATATGGAGGCATTTTACTAAACTGACCCGGCTACAGGCTGGAAACAGGTGATGATGATGATGATGATGATGATGATGTACCTATAATTATAAGATTTACATTTCAAGTGCACCCCTACATTCTCTTCCATGCACAACTTCATGAATTTCTTCTCCTATATTCTGTTTAAACTTATAAAATATTTTGATTTATTTATTTTAATTATTATTTACCCACATCAGGAAAAAATTAGGTGCCTGTTAGTCAAAAGGTCTTGCATGTCAGTTGATTTCACTATTATGTGAGATGATTCGATTTCTAAAGATTCCACGCAACATGTTCATGGTATTCCTGAGTGTGACATGCAAAATCCTGTTGAAACCATGAGGGATTTTGCATGGTTCGTCAATTCTGTCTGTGGGTGCATTGGCTTGGGTTGCAGTGCTAATGGATTTTCTGTAGATCAAATTCTACAGTTTTTTACATTAACAAACCTCCCTAAGTGAATTGAACCTCATCAGACATCATTAGCGTAAACATTTTGTTTGTATATGCAAACATATATAAAGAAAACTCTTACAGAGTGAATTTGTATTTCATAGTTGTTCAGTCAAAGTTCTTTCACAAACTAAATTTTGTATGGATGACAGCTGATATTCTTTCTTAAAATGCACCTCAAGGAGGTTTCAGAAATCCAACAATCTAAATAATGCCGCCTTGCAGATTTTTATGGACTTCACAACTTCAAACTGTTTCAGTTTTACTCCTTTTTGCTGTGCCTATTCTTCTGTTATTCTCCACTTTATCATTTTCAAGAAATTTTGCTAGAAAGCGACAAATGACATGCTTTGAAGGTGTGACATTTACATTGTTTTCACAATGGTATATTATTTGAGCTGCAATAACTGAGCAATTATTTTTAGATACAGCTCAACAATTTATGATCACTAGAAAATAATAATATCAATAAATTTGCAAGTCCAAATAATAACCAATAAGTTCAAATATACTGGAAACATATAGTGGCTTTTCAATATCTTACAAGTGTTGTAAGCCCCCGCACTACTTTTGGTGTATTCTGTATTGTAAATTATATCTTTCCGGCATAACCATCAAACAGCTATTGTGATGGGATTTGACACAAAATATTACATACTAAAATACATGTTTCTAGTTAAATTCAGACATGGAAACCATTTAGGATATTTATTTTGTTAAATGGATATCATTCAGAGTGGATTCTTATTAGGATTCATAAACAATGAATTTGCTTGTTTAAAACCTAATTCTGAATGTTTACCATTTCAAGTGAATATTTTAAGCTCTCCGGCTTAAATATATTTGTATTAACCTTTCTAGTCAAGAAATCTATGTAAGTTTACTTGGCTTCCTCGCTAATAGATCTTAGAAGCAAGGATACTTTGGAAAGCCAAGTAAATTCTTTTTTCAATAATAAAATCAATGAGTTTTCTTTTTAAAAACAGCCAGATATTGCATGGTTTCAAATGTGTGTTGTTACACATTTATCTAAATTTCTTTGTTTGTTGGTCTTGTTGGATCCTGATAAAGGATTATCAAATAGCCATTCTATCAATGTTGATGAAATGGAAAGTTTTTCAAAGAACATACTGTCACAAATCCTTCCATAGTATGCAGAAGAATTAGGTGACTTTAGTAAATATACAGGTAGCGGCAAAATGATCTGACGGTTTTCGCCGCCGCGCGGTTGAGCGAGTAGGTGGTGGTGGTGGGGGATAGGCGCATTTCAGAGCCTACACGTGGACATTTTTAGTAGTCATGGAGCAGTGGTCTATTGAGCATCGCGCGTTTGTTGTCGAGGCGTTTTTTAAAAGTGGCGATTGCTGTGCAGCGGCAGTTCCGTAGGCGTTTTAATTTAGGTCCATGAGGAAAAGTTCCGACACGCAACACAATTATGCTGTAGGTGAGTAACTTCAGAACTACCGGTTCAGCGTTGAAAGGGAAGTCAACAGGCCGTCCAAGGTCAGTCAGGACGCCAGAGAATATCGATAGAATAAGAGCAGTTGTGGAAGCCAGTCCTCGGCGGCCGACCCGTAAACAAGCTGCTGCTATGTATATATCTGACCGCTCGGCAAGACGAATTTTGCGGTTCAATCTGCATTTCCATCCATACAAAATGGCTATTGTTCAGCAGTTAAAGCCCAATGACTATGCAAAGCGAAAAGCATTTTCAGAGAAAATGATTGATTTGATGACAGATGAAAAACTTTTCATGATGAGCAACGAGAGGCGCATTTTCATTTGGACGGTTATGTGAACAAACAGAACTTTCGTTATTGGTCAGCTACAAATCCTGAAGAACTGCATGAACGTCCTCTGCATAGTCCTGAGGTCACTGTGTGGTGTGGTGTAACGAAAACTTGTGTCATTGGGCCATACTTCTTTCAAGAGGGTGGTCGAACTGTTACGGTCAATTCGCAACGTTATCTGTTGATGTTACAAAACTTCCTGATTCCTGAACTTCGGGGAAAACGCTTAGTGCGCAGTAGAATGTGGTTCCAGCAGGATGGGGCAACTGTCCATACAGCCAATGAGGTGATGGACTATGTGAAAAGTAAGTTTAGTGTTCGAGTAATCTCGTGTTTCAGGGATATTGCATGGCCAGCACGCTTTCCTGATCTAAGCGTTTGTGATTTTTTCTTGTGGGGTTTCTTTGAAATCAAGAGTCTACACAAACAAGCCCCGCACATTGGGCGAACTTAAGGTGGCCATAACTCAAGAAATCGCCAACCTGTCTCCTGAAATGTTAGGGAAGGTGTTTGACAGTTTTGGTGCGAGACTGGAAGAGTGCTTCATCACAGAAGGGCACCATTTGAAGGATGTCATCTTCAAATCTGAACCTGATTGAAATCGGTTGTTCCAATGTTATTTTCTTTAATTTCCATTAACACCATTCTGTAATAACCAATAAAACATTTTTTATCACTCTTAATATTTGTGTTATTTGTACTTTAAAACCGTCAGATCTTTTTGCCGCTCCCTGTAGAACGCAAAGCAATTTTTAAAAAAATAGCAATTTGAGTTACAATATAGATCCAAATCCACTTGCTACGATATTACACTTTATGGTGGGTTGCCTTCTTTGTTGAGTGTGAGATATGACTTTCCTAGACTTTGTTGTGTGTTGGCATCCTATGTTCAATCCAAAGCCATATGCTCACCAGAGATATGATACTGCTGTTCTACTATGAAGCTATCAAGAAACACATCAATCCGAGCAAGTTGTCACTTAGAACCTGATTTTGAATTAAGTTTAGTTGAAATATTTACTGCATTCAATATATTTTTATCTTTTTTCATATACTATGAGAAGCTAATGTTTTGGTGATTTATTATTACTTTATAGTTATAACTATAAAATAAAATAAGACTTATTATTTTATTATTGTATCCCAGAGAACTTTACTATTTTTTTTCAAATTTTGTTTTATTAAATCAAGGTGTCTACACAATCTTAGGAAAAATTCCCTGAAAATTCGAGATTTTTCTGGGCTTACAAGATCCTATAATTCTACCCATATTTTTTAAGTAATTAAAACGTACCTGAATTTGGTAGTTTAATATTTTTTTAAACAAATTAACTTTTATTGCTAAAGCGCATTTAATCTCGGTAATTTAGTTAATAAAAATTATAATTATATGAAGACAAATTTGGAATGTTTTTAATATATTTTATAATAATTATCTGAAATAGTAGCCAAAATATTTTACTAGGTTTTTAAAAAACTGTTAGATATTCTCAAAAATTCATTGAGTCATGCCCAACATTCCCTGAAAATTACTGGTTTTTCAATAAAGTAGACACCCTGTAAATGTATAAATCAATAAAGGTAAATGTAGTTAAGGAACTAAGCTGGTCATTTTTAATTTAGGAACTTTAACTTAAAGCATTCATAGTTTGAGAACTGACCATTTTTAGGAACTTTCCTAGTAATGAAGAATACACACACTTCTTTGGATTAGTTGTAACCCAACAAGTAGAAGAAATCGGTTGAGGTTAGTGAACATGCAGTAAGCAAAATAAACATAAGTTGGTCAATACATTATCATGTAAGATAAAACTAACAGATCAGGAATACAAGGCGTGGCTACTAAATAAATGGACTATTCATTTTTTTGCAATTTACCTGAGGTCACAGCAACAACCAACAGCGTCTGATCTATGTTCTTTTCTCCCTCTACCTTCCAAATTTCAAGGTTGTGCAACTGAAAGTTCAGCCGTAGCCTTTGTTCGAAGTGGACCGAGTATCTGAGCTCCATCGGAAATATGTTGAGTGTAAAAGGTGAGCAGAGTTTCAACGTGAAGCTTCTTGTAAAACTTGATAAATCCTCTACAGAAACGTACAATTTGTTAAAGGAAGTTTATGATGATCAGTGTTTATCTCGTCCCCATGTGTTTGATTGGTTTAAAAAATTGATGGAGGGGAGGAAAGAGATCGAAGAGGATTCACACACCAACCTTCCTCGCACATCAAAAACAGATTTTAATATTGAAAAAGTGAGTGAAATTGTTCAAAAAAAATCAACACCTGAGCATTTGAGCAATTGCTGACTTTGTTAACATTGAAAAGGAAACTGTTCTACAAATTTTACATGAAAATTTACACATGAAAAAAGTTTGCTCTAAAATGGTGCCAAAACTGCTCACTCTTGAACAAAAGTAAACTTGAATGAGCATTTGTGTTGTCATCCTTCATAACATCGAAAATGATCCAAACATTTTAGAAAATGTGATAACTTGTGAGGAATCATAGTTTTTTTCAGTTTGAACCTGAAACTAAGTGCCAATCCATGCACCGAGGCAAAAGAAAGCACAGATGAGCAAGTCCAAATTCAAAGCAATTATGATAGGTTTTTTTTATATCCGAGGGATTGTTCACATTGATTGGGTACCTGAAGGTCAAACTGTTATTCAGATTTACTATAAAGAGGTGATGACAACCCTTCGTGAATGCATAAGAAGACCTGAAATGTGGAAGAACGGCTCGTGGATTCTTCATCAGGACAACACACCAGCACATAAACTGCTGCCTAACCAGAGGTTTTTGGTGAAGCACAAGATTCCCATGTTGGAACTTCCACCTTACTCACTTGATCTAGCCCCGTGGGACTTTTTCCTGTTTCCGAAGATCAAGTTTGTAATAAAAAGGGCTCGTTTCGAGTATGTTGATCCTGCGAAAGAAAAAGCGACGAAGCTCAGAAGAGAGCCTGAAACATTGTTTCCAACAGAGGAGTGAGGTGTTGGGATCGGGGAGGGGACTACATTGAAGGTGATAACATGTCCATTGAGTAATTTTGTAAATACAGTTTTTTAGATTAGTCCAGTTATTTAATAGCCAAACCTCGGATAAGCAAAGGACACACAATATGAAGTCATTCGCGATTGATATTGTGGCCATTTTCAGTCGTGGTCTATTTTCACCGTATTTCACAATATTCTACATCCACATAAACAGAATTATATTTTATGGGGCTGGTTAGTATTTGAAAACCAAAATCCATTATGGTATTACAATCAGAATCCCATTGTTGATGCAACATATGGCAGGTTTCAGTGTACATTTTGTTGAGCTACAGCAATAGTAGTTATTTGAGCTCTAAGCAATCATCTTGTAACTTGTGTACAGTACAGCTATTTTCTGTATTTTATAGTAAATTCACCCACATAGGTGGCGTAGTTAGCTAACAGGCTTGTTTCATGTTCAGCTAGACTGCCGAGGTCGGGGAGATCAGAGTTTGAATCTCAGTTGGGTAAATTGGGGGAGGTTTTTCCTAAATGGTTTTCCACTCTCCCTCCATGCAAATGATGTTGGAATGTTGGTATTCTTTTAAGACAAGTTGCGGTTGTTTAGCGTAGCCATCTATGAAGATGTGCTGTGCAAATCTTTAACAGACAATAGACAGTCGAGTCATGCCCGTTATAAGCTTAGGGCGTACATCCGTGACTTCATCACTTGTAATTTTATGTGCTGACTGATGTTTGTTTTAATTGTGTTATCTTGTTTGTTCGGTTTACTTGACCTGCAGCGATCTTTATTTAACAAATACAGGTTCACTTCCTCTACATTCAACCTTCCCAATTCCTAACCAATTAGCGTAATTAGTACTTAAGCATATAGCCCAAATGGGTAGTAAGACGTGGTAAAAAATAAATAAATAAAATATACTAAATTCAAAATAAAAGCCACTATTAATTATATCAAAATGTCAAGGTCAAGCTTTTACTCAGATAGGTTGAACTGATATTCATTCATAAGGCATAAATAAAAGTGAATAGTGTAGCATACAACCTGAATGGGTAGTAAGATGCGGCATTAACAAAAAGTGAATAGTTGATAGTGTTCGTTGCACAATTCATAAGAAAAATACAACAATTTTTAATGAAATCTAGATATTAAAGTCAATCTTAAATCGATTGTTCTTTATTCATGAAAATTACCTAATCTCCTTGATATACTATAACCACTGGATTTTGTTAAATAAAAAGTTTGATTTCGGTATAAAAAGTCGGTAAATAAAAGGGTAAAACCATGATTTTCGGTAGATAAAATCGGTAAATAAAATTACTTGATTTCGTTAGGTAAAAAGTTGAATTTCGGTAAATAAAAGGATAAGACCCTAATTTTTGGTTTAAAAGTCTTAAGATTTTTTTTAAGGTAATGGTAGTAAATTAACTCAAATAGCTTAGAAAGTACTTGGACTGAATTATTTTATAAGACAAAAATGTCCATACCTTTTATCAACATACTTCACGTCAATCACCAAAGTACAAAGACAACATTGTTTCCAAATTTTCAATTTTCAAGTTAGTGCGCTTATCTGACATAATGTTGGAATATGCCGAAAATGCACGTTCACTGTCAACATTAGACACTGGAATCCATATTGCTTTTATGCTGTTGATGACAAACTCTTCATGGTCTTCCTTCAGTCCAAACAATATGTTAAAAATGTCAAATTTTTTACTATTGCTTTGAAAAGCTCTCACTTGTGTCTGCAGCACACAGTATCCTCTATGAAAATTAATTCCAGAGCAGGATTTTAAAAATGGTATTTTACGATCTGATTGGAAGAGATCAGAATTAACATGTTTTGTCCCTATCGAGCGAATGTCAAAAAGAGTACCAATGGTTTCAAAAAATATTTTGGATGGGTCTGACTTATGGAGTGAATTCAGCTTTGTAAGGCACTGCCGTCCTAAAGATTGAAACTGACTTTTGACATTTGCTTGTTTTAGACATGGAAGAATTTTCAATTTTTCCTGTGTTTTTTCTCCGTAGTTCATGTCAGAAATCAGTTTAAAATTACTTTGTAGCTTTGTCACTTTACCATACAGCTTATGACTGAAGGCATAGGTAGAACCTTCGAGTATAGTAATTAATTCCACCAATTCAGAACAGTGCTCAATTAAAAATGTTGCTTGGCATTCAATCAACATTAGGGTTACTTTATCATTTGACATATCCTGGAAGTACTTAAGTGCTGCTGTCACCTCCTCCAATGTGGAAAAATATTCCACTAGATCCACCAAATATTCACAGAGGTACACCACTGAACAAAACCAAGAGTTTCATCCCGTTAAAACTGGGTTTGGAAATAGTTTAGCAGAATTTTCACCTTTAATGTATTTTTCATTCAGAAATGATAGATAATTATGTTTTCTCTTTCGAGTGTTCAGAAATACAGCCTTTGTTTTAGCAACACACTCATTCAGCTCTGGCAGCTCTGCTGACCAATAATTTTGAACCAAATTAAGTTTGTAGTCCCAGCACTGTATATGCAGAAAATCGTCGCTTAAGAGAACTTTCAAAGAAGTCACACATTTCGTCATGTAACGCGCAGCACCATCTGTCACAACATAAACTACATTTTCATAAGGAATCTCATACTTGGTGATGGTGTCCACAAGTGCCCATAAACATTCTGTTGCTGAAGCGTTCTGCAAAACTTTAACTGCACCAACAAACAAGCTTTGCTTCGATCAGCACGTAATGTTT
Organism: Timema douglasi; assembly: GCA_901482245.1. Classification (NCBI taxonomy): domain Eukaryota; kingdom Metazoa; phylum Arthropoda; class Insecta; order Phasmatodea; family Timematidae; genus Timema; species Timema douglasi. Next base: position 50,735 of record CABEEJ010003481.1, on the reverse strand, counting down.
TTAACAAAATAACAAAAACACACTGTCCTTTTCTATCAGTTGCTCATCACAAAGAATTGCAACTTAATGATTTTTTACATTGTCCTTGATATTATTCTCTTGACTTTGGTTAACTTCTGGGATTCAAACACTTCTTATAGTTTCTGCCTTATGGAGGTCTCCTCCACCTAAAACCGAATTGTAAGCATACTAATTTTTGATAGAACAAACTAATATTAGGCTATGTTGGTTGACAAAGTGTGTATACACTAATCTAGTAGGCTATTTCACTAATTGTACTTAAAGATAAACATCTTGAAAATAACCCAAATCAAACATTTTTATCTCATCTATTTTTTTGATAAATTAGTAAATAATCAAAAGTGTTATAAAAACACTATTTTGTCATTAGGAAAATAAAATCAGAAAAGAATGGAAAATAATTGGCCCTTATTTACTTTTGATTTTTAAATAATAAAGGAAATTTTTTAAAAATCTTCAAAATGGTTACCTTTCACATATTTATCCATCCTACATCACATAGAAGTATGATCTAGTTTTTCAATGGAAATATTGGCTTCCATAAATGTTTTCATGGTATCCATAATGAATTCTTTGCAGTCTTCTTTTGAGTTTTTAGACTTTATTAGAGACTTTTCTATGGTTGCTTGTTTTGATGATTCAGAAAAATTACTTTTTTTCCGTTTATGCAAGGCACTATTAATATGCTTCAAACACGTGTCTTTTTTGAACCAGCCAATGCGCATATTGCACATCATTATTTTTTAAACTTTATCAAATAAATAGAATCCTTCTTTTCCAAACTCACGCTATCTTTCAAAAATACTTAAAACTTTAGGCATGTTTAAATATTAAATAAATATAAGAGAGGTTAAAAACAAAATGATCTTGCTAACAAGTAACGCAACGTTAATATCTATACGACCAGTGGGAGTGACGTCATCAGGAAGCCAAAGATATTAGTGTAGAGAGATCTCACTCTAACTAGGAAATGGCATTGTTTTTGGCTTCTAATTCTTTAAATACTTGCCTTGGGTGCCCAATATGGCCGTTTTAGTAGCCAGTTTTAACAATTTTTAAAGAAAGTCATTAGTTGAGGGAAATAAACTTTCTTTTGAAAGAAAATTATATTGGTTAGGTTGGTACTATTTTTATTTTCTTGTTCAAATCTTAGAATGGCTACTAATGTCAGCAATGTTTTATTATTTATTCGCGTTTAGATTGAAAAAGTGACCATAATTCGCGTTTAAATGGCCAAATCGTCAATTTTGCAAATAGATTTAATTTTGTTTTATTTCACGTCAATATTTTCACTCAAAACTTCCACAATGATGTTTAGTTATGTTTCTATGGCAATTTTAATGTGCTAAGTAAAAGTTTGTAAAAACACAACTCACGAAATGTCGGTGTCTATAAATAAGCTATTTAAAAATAATTAACTTGAGGGTTCACTTTAAAAACTATGTTCATTAAACAGTATATTTTGAAAATAAAATTAACTTAAATTTAGAGGTTCCAGTACAATTTAATCAAATTTCATTTTTATTTGGTTCTGATTTTATTATTATCATGAATATTAAGGTATAAATATTTTTCAATTACAGGATCAAAAATGTAATATTTCTACTTTTTTTCAATCATATCTACAATCATATTCAATTACGCTAAAACAAAGAAAATCTGTTGACAAAAACAAGTATGACTACTACAAAGCATTTCAATCATGAACAGAAGATATTTTTCATTTGCTGTGTATACTGACTGGCCTTTGATTGACTAGAGCCTCTTCTCACCATTCTCATTGGCTGATCTTAAGTCCATGGGTTGTTTGTTTAAGTCTTGCATAATGCATATAAAGTTTATGCACTATTCACTACTAAAAATGTGTGATGCTTGAATATAAACCCAGACATAATAGATCTGATGTCAAAACATGTGAGTGGTCATTGAAACAATTAAACAAATTGTTTTTTTCTCTTATCAATAAAGGGTGTGTGTGTGAGACAGCTTTTGGTATTTGTGAGAATAATAGTTGATAGCTGTGGTGTTAATGAAGAACAATTTTAGCTTTCAAAGGAACCACTGAATATAAATTGTCTACACTGGTTTAAAAATGTTAGTTCAGAAATACAATTTGACTATAGCAAAAATTCTCTTTCACTGGCATTGAAGGTACACAAGTTTGCAAGTCAGTTATTTGTGTGAAAAGGACACTCCCTTGATCTCTGATTAGCAACTATGTATTTTTAAGAAAGCATTATGAATAGTGCATATTATAGATTGAGAAAAGTTGTTAATTCAATTCCTGCCAAATGTTTGGTGAAGAGCTTTTCAATTGTTTTTATATGAAGTTATGTGTCAGTACAGAACTATATTGTTTCATACAAAGGTATTACATTGTTGGATTATAAAAGGAAAGCTATTTATATTGACTAACAGTTTTTATTAGACTTATATTTTAAATAATGTTCAGAAGCAACATGTAGAATTAATAAATTCTTTGGAAAAAATCTCAAACCGTGACCTAATGACCAAATCTAGGAAATTTTAATCTTTAAAAAACATTACTGGTTATTTCCTCTTGGTCCTTTTGCTATATAAACAATAAAACATTCTAGTCAAGGTAAATACAATTAGTTTTATTTATTCTTCCTGACTTCTAGTCTTGAAGTCCATACATGTTATAAACAAATAAATAAGTCGGTTCAGAAACTGCATTTTAAATACCTCAAATAAATGAAAAAAAAGACACAAAGGCTTAAAGCCCAACTTTTTACTAGCCACTAATAGTTATAACCGATACTTAAGAAACATAATCATTGGTTTATTATTTGTACAGTTTTGTTTAAAAAGGATGCTGTCTTGAAATTTCTTTTTAATTTGTTAACAATCCTCAAATCTTGTGTTCTAATCATAGAGAAAGGGATTTTTCTTTGGATTGATCAAAATAATATTCTTTGCATTTGTTAACCAAACTGATCAAAATTGTAGTTAACATGACAATGAATACAGGTACTGTCTTAAAATGAAGCACTTATAGCATGGGTATTTAAAAAATAATATATTCGCAAGGTCACCGGTCACAGCGAATCTCAATAGTTTTCAAAGTCGATTATGGCATCAATAGTAAAAAAGTAATGTAAATTGGGTGGTTGACTCGTCTCAACCCTAACAAAAGCCACTCAACTGTAAGATTATGAGGCCTCTTGAGCTAAGAACTTTACATAAGCTCTGAGGATTTTTTCTGTATTTAAGGTAAATAATTGTATTGTAGCTTTTAAACTTGTGATTAAGTAGTTTTTCTGAGATTATAAATATTTTTAAACAATATTTCCATGAATTATATTAAAGTAAGTGCACTTCCAAGCAAACATTAAAATTGCCTATTTACATTTCTGCTTCCGCCAACCGTTGTAGCAATTCAACTTTAAATGACTACACATAAATAATGTAATAATAATTAAAACTAATTACAAACGAAGGGGAGTTACTATTTATTACAGTAGGGATGAGAAAGTAAGAATTCAGAGGAAATTTACCCACATTTATGTGAAGGTAGAGGGGTAAACATTATTATTAGCATCGTGTCTTACTACTCGTTCGGGTTATACGCACTTACGCTAATGTGTAATGGTAGGGTGATCATGAGATGAAATGAAGGACCTAGAGTTTAACGTGGAATCCGAACCACGGTGGAGGCCTGGCATTCCCCACATTCACAAGATGTCTTGTCAGAGGTGAAGGAATGGTTTGGTAATCAGATAAATCTTTGCCGGGACCGAGGATTGAACCCCGGCCGCCAGCATAGAAGTCTGACACCTTAC
>CABEEJ010003481.1:5635-46351 GCA_901482245.1 Timema douglasi | reverse complement strand
AAAGAAAAATGTGGGAAGAATTCAATGCACAAAGGTGACATATTTCTTTCTTCTGTCTTTTATAAGAGAAATAGTAAAATGCACTTCAACTTCTCTTTTCACAAAACCCTTAAGCTCCCACACCCACACTTCTTCATCCAAAGTATCTCCTCCCTAAAATCCACAAAGAAGTGAGCCCTCCACTTGGTCATCCGACCATTTCTGGTTGCGGCTCTCAGACAACTGAGAGAATGTTATCACTGGTTGATTCACAACTACAACCCAAGGTAAATAAAATAAAGCATTATATATGTAGGTAGTATGTATTTGAGGAATTCCATTTGTAACGGATTTTACATTTTATCTAATATATTTAATTATTTCATTGCAAACAATTTTGCTACGACCATTCAATTAGGATTATTAAATACTTTTACATCAAACTGCCTTGCTCCAAAAATTGCATGCCATAGTTGTGTATGACATGAGAGAAATTGCTGATTCAGAAGTGTAACGGATGTTACTTTCAGGGGAACAAGTAAGGGTAAAATAAGTATTCATTTCAATATTTCAGTCCCTACACTTGATGTAAGAATATTTTTCCAAACTTAAATGTATTGTCCATAACTTATGAACACAATGAGGTGGTTATTTAAATAAATAAATGTAATTATAATGATTTTAAATTCATTTTCCAGTGTAACGGATGTTACAATGATTTTGTAACGGATGTTACATGTGTTCCAAAAATAATCATTTTTGTTTATTTTTAACTAATGTTTATTTATGTTTAATCCCAAGTTAGTTCTATGGAATAACTTGTACATTTAGACTGTGGAGCAAGATAACTTATTGTAAAAACTAGCAAAATAAGGTATGATTCATATGTAATAACGAAGTAAGAGGCTAAATTATATACTTTATTTAAGGAAAATGTTAAGTTACCACTGGAAAGCAAATAGCTTTAAACCATAAACTTTATCAGACTACAACAAACCAACAGTTTTATACCTAAATGACATTTAAATACAATTCAAACAAACTATTTTTCTTTAACGTCCACTGCAGCTGGGAACTCGTATACCATGTGTCTTTTCACTATCTTCAGTTTTGGTGCCATCAAAATTTGTTCAATTTATTTGAAGTGGATATACTTTTTATCAGTTTCATCAATTTTGAAAAATTTCCTGTTTTTTCTCCACTGTTTCAAAAACACAACCCTAACTTTGTTATTTTCACACACTGTCTGACAGACACCTGCATATTTGTAGAAAATTGGTCTGTTTTCAACTTGAAACGTAACCAGAACATAGGCCTCTGGTTTTATATCTAAAGGCATTGGGCATTGATGCTCATTGTCTACCTTTAAAGATGCAGTAGATGACTCAGACCGAGACTCTTCATCTGGAGGAAGCACATCAGTTTCAGAGCCGGATTCAGAGTATACATCACTGTAGCATAGATGCCTAACACAACTTGTCACAGGCTTGGCACTGGCCTCCTCACATTCAGACTGGACCTGTATTCTGTTCACAACAGATGTGGAAATATATGGCTATTGTCACACTTTCTAAAGTGATGGAAGTTTCTGATCCAAGCTATGTGTCTAGCATGCTCCCACCTCTCGTTCAAGAAAGCAGCAGTAGCCTCAATATCGTTTTGAGAAACAAACAGAACATTGACAGTTTTGCACAGCTTTAGTGCACATTAGTAAAATTCTAATGCTATGTTTACTTGAGCTGTTCTTGCTTTCACGAAGTTCCACACTTGCCTCTTAACCTGGCCACCTATGGCATCAACAGATCCTTTTCCATGTCCTGGGGCAAAGGTGTTCCATTCAACCTCAGTAACACCCAAATCATCAGCAAGAAAGCAAATGTTCATTGCTGTATATTTGCTTTTGAACTGAGCAGTGCAATTATCAGAGAAAATGGAGAGATGTTCTACAGTCTCACTAATTCGAATGTCAGCCACAATCATTTTCAGAAATAGCCATGAAGATACTGTTGAATGATTTGCATCATCACTCACAATAACATAAGAAGCAACACTTTTTTTGTGCCATACACAGCAAGTAAATACTGTAACTTGCAAGTGATGCCAATGAGCACTTTGAATTTCATCTTGTGATACAAGGCTATAGTTCTCAGCATAGTCAACTTGAATGACTACTTCATACTCTTGCAGATTCAGTTTTTTCTGATCAAAATCGTTTGACTGTTGATTTTTTACAAAAAATGTGGCACTTAAATGATCGCAAAATTGCATTAACATTTTGTATAACATCTACAAGTGGGGAAGAATAAATTTGTTTCCCACAAACTAGAATAGAAGTCTGGATTCTGAAACAATATCAGACTTTAAAATAGCAGTCCAGCTATATATAATAAATAATTGAGCTTTAAAACAATCTAAAATTTGTGAAAACATTCATATACCAATTTTATTTACTTGTCAACTAAAATGTAGTAGTTGACAAACAACTAGGTGTGGGTAAACCAAACAATATTTGCAACAGACTAGTTTTTTTTTAAAAGTTTTGGCAGTCTTAAGTTACAAAAAGTAGCTTATATGAGGTCTGACTTTGTTTTATATTAACCCAAAAGTGTCTAAACTAACAGATTATATTAAAATATATGTGGTAATATAGAAAGTCATATACTTAAACATGGAAAATTCAACAGATATTTCAATAAAATTAGTGTAACAGTATTCCTTAAAAAATAACTCTAAAAAATATTTCAAAATTGTTTGAGGTTAGGTTAAAATCATATCCTTACTTTGGGAAGTCTTGGGTGAAAACCAATTATTATATACGGGATACAATAAACTTTTGTCTATTTATTGTAACGGATGCTACACAGGAACACTCACCAAACAATCTGTGATATATTAAAAGTAATAACATACCAACAAATGTCTCTCTTTGACATTCCATTGGAAACAGATGACAGTTAACTTTTCCACATGCATATTTAGTGAAATAATTGTACAATCAGAGTAAAAGGTTGCCAACCGTGTCATGTTTAAATTACCATTTTGCTTCCTTTTCCAAGTCTCTTAAAGTGATATTATAAAATAATATGTTAGCAAGCTAAAAACAAAAAAAAGTTTCATTTCCAAATAATATAGTATTTCTACAATTTATTTAGTCAAACATCTTAATCACAATTTTAATCATAATTTTTTACCCACAATTCCGCTTTTACACGGAATTGCTCATTTACATACTACATATTTCTTTAAGACAACTATCTTACTTAACTAATTTATCTTAAAATAGTCCTTAATTGATGGTGTTTTATTTTGTAACTTGTAGTCCTTGTTTAAAAACTTTTTCTCATAGGTTTCAAAGCACTATAATATCCTTAGCAGATATGTTTCCTTCAGCCCATGTTATACAGGTAGTGAAACAGTTGAACACCATATCTGGTTTTACTTTTGGAGTAGTAGTTGGTGTCTCTAATATTTCTGTAAGGCTTTCCTCTTTTTGTAGTACCTCTTCACATATTTCTTCATCTGTCATCATTTGCTCTTATTCTCCAGTGTTCCCTTCAAATCAAGACTTTAAAGTCTGCCTCGCTTATCTCGTGTTCTCTTTCTGAAAAACTTTGCAACCAATCAGCAATAAGTAGATCTTCTTCTGCAGCCTGTTTCTTGTGAAGTATTCATCCTAGGCCATAATTTTTTCCACGATAATTGGATTAAGTTAGGTGAAACATAGTCCCATGAGTGAGCGAGGGAGAATACAACATCCTTCAAGTTCAATTCTTTGAACAACTGCTTTATCAGGGTGGCTACAAAACATATTTTACAAAATTCCCTGACTTTTCCAGGCAACATTTTTCAATTAACCCTGACTACTTTTTTCCAGTTTAAATGGTAGATGATGACTTTTGTTATTATTTATCACATATTAAAAAAAGTTTGTATCTACTAAACATAAACAGTTTTATCAGGTATTTTAAAAATTAAAATATTTTATTTAGGTGTTATTTATTAACTTTTGTTTTAGTGTTTTGTTGCGAAATTAATGGGGTATTTTAGATAATTTTTTTAATTCCCTGAATTTTCCTTATTTTTAGTAAAATTCCCCTGTTTTCCCTGTCTGTAGCCACCATGTTTATGTCACCACCCTGAGAGATGATTTGAAGGCGCAAATTATTTTTATACAACGACTTTACTTTTTGGACGACATTTTGGTCCATAGGCTGCAATAGAGGTGTGCAGTTCAGTGGTAAGAACATGGTTTGGATCTTCCCATCACTTGATCTAAGTTCTTGTTCGTTTGGGTGGCCTGGACATTGTCAAGTACCAGTAAAGAATTTTCAGGCAAGTTGGATCTATTCATAAACATATTCACTTCTGGGACAAATTCTTCATGGAACCATTGACTAAACACTTATCTTGTGGCCGAACTTTTCCCTTGGTTCTTGTAGCAGACTGGCAGACAAACATTCTTGAAAGCTCTGGGATTTTTAGCTTTACCAATCACCAACAAATCGAGTTTGTGCCCTCTGGCAGCATTAGAACATGGCATAAAGGTGAATCTGTCTTTATTCACTTTACGGCCTGATGCGCTCGCTTCTTGAGAGGATACAAATGTTTTATTGGGCAACATCCTCCAGAACGAACCACTCTCGTCTGCATTGAAGATTTGGTCCGGAAAAAGACCCAGTCCCTCTACTTTTTCTTTAAAAAATAGTAAAAATGGCTACACGGCAAATTCGATGCTTGAGTTTTTCCCCTGATATGGATAGAAAATGAATACCAAATCTCTTTAAATTTATCCAACCATCCAATACTGGCACGAAAATCATCTGTTTTGGTAATTTTCTGATAAAACTTGATTGCCTTCACTTTCAAAATTTCTCCAGAGATAGGAGTGTGTTTAGAATGCTCTTGCATGAACCACATGTAGAGAGCGTTTTCCATCTTTGAACAGTTACCAACTCGTAATGTTTTACTCTTTCCTGCTCCTGACTCCATTGTCTTCACGTGTTCCACTATCTTCTGTCTGTTTTTCTTAAGATCGTGCACAGTAGCACGCCCAACTCCATACTCTTTTGCCAGTTTGTATATGTTTTACCCACTATCTAACTTCTTAAAATCTCCATTTTGTCTTTCAATGTTAAGGTCTTATGATTCTATTTGCTCAACATTTTGAGCTACGCTATTTTGATGACAAATCACTCTCGCAGAGGAAGATACGTGCTTAAGCGAGAATGTGTGAGCAGCAGTAAGTATACGTGCTACCGTCAACAAGCTTTAGCTCACACTGAGGGAGGGAGGGAGGAAGGATCGCGGGCGGGAGTAGATAGCAGCGGAGGAGAGGAGAAGGTGCGGGCGTAGAGAGTGGTGTGGTGGCGTAGAGTGCCGGATTACTGGACGTGCCGATGTACTGAAGTGCCAGATTAGTGACACTCTACTGTAATCTCAACAATTGCAGCCCCTTAAATTTCACACACAATAAATCACAGAATAGTCCCAACTTCCTTGATGAGAATATGTTCCTTAAAAACAACCAAGTTCGCACCACTGTACATTAAACCCACCAAATACCAACAATACATCCACTATCATAGAAGTAATCCTTCATACACAAAAAGATCTCTACCATCCAGCCTTGCCACCAGAGCCAAAAGGATATGTTCAGAGGCAAAGGATTTAGCTGAATAATGTGAACAACTCTCCAAAGCTTCCCAAGAAAAAGGTTACCTCAAACCTATAATAGAAAACCAAACCTCCAGAGCACTACCCAGAAAGAAAGTTGGAAGACATCTTTCTTTCTCATAACACAATAGCATCCTGGTCTACACCAAATAAGCACTATACTTTAAAGTGGCTACAAGTTCCTAGCCAGTTTCACCCAGACTCAAAACCTTAGTTAATCCTCAATAGTCACTTTCTAGCGACTACCCAATCTCCACAATATTTTAGTGTGTTCTAAGATTCCTGACCCTGAGAGAATCCTAGAAGAAAAACAGACTACCAAAGGATCATACCTTTGCAGTAACCCTCGTTGCAGCACATGTGGTATCCACCTACCAGCTACATCCTTTAACATCAAAGTTACTAAATTGGAATACAAAAATCCCTGGTCATTACAAATGCAAAACCAAAAACTTGTTATATCAACTACAGTGTGAATGATGTGATGCAGAATATAGAGGCCTTACTACAGGTTATCTCAGACAGCGAATGAACAATCATTGTTTTGACCCAAACCACAAAGACCTGGACAAGCCTGTACACATTCCTGCTGGTACCCACAACCAGGACTTTCAAACCTGCTAGACCACCAAAATATTAAGAGCATTTCCCAAACAGTGCAACAGTTCTCAACTCAGATAGTGGAACTGGCCCACCAATGGATTATCACCAAGCTTTAACGAAAGATAGTTTCTTCCTAAGAGATTAACACCTTTTTAAAATTATTATCCAAAATATGGTTTGTGTATTATTATTTATATTTTATCACTATTATCTTTTTCCAATTAATTATTAAATATTAATATTATTTATATTATATAACCACAGTCATTGCTTTTAGAAATTCATTTTCACTCCTACAACAGTTTACCAAAGTGTTTCTAACAGTTTCTTTTTGAATTGAAAATGGAATAATTTAGTGTTTGTGTAGTGTATTCTCCATCCTCTCTCTGTTTGATAAAGGCAACAATTCCAAAATATTACTCAATTTGTGTTTTTGTGTTTAAATGTGTGTTTGACTATTTTTACTAAGAAGATGTCACCTTTGTTTATTGGATTCTTCCAACATTTTTCTCTTTCTATAGGTGGGCTTTCTTAATTAAATTTACATTTATTAGTTTATTTTTTCTTTATTTCCATCAATTTCTATTATAAAATTATTATGTAATTGTTAAATATTTTGATTTTACACCAATTAATGTTATTTTATTATATGACAGGATTAGGAATGAAGATGTTTGGACTAGAGTTAGGCTACAGGGGGCCGATTAAATAGTCAGAGAAGCCCGGTAAAAGTTATAGAATTAATTGGTCCATGTTGGGAGTTAATTAAAATGCAAGTGTCTGCAATGGGCGCCAGTTGAAGTGATACCGTTTAGTTAGTTGATATTTGCTCTGTGATCGAGCACTAATTAAAGCAGTATGGTATTTCAGTATTGTGAGAGAATTGGTTTTTATAGCCCCATGATCAAGTGCCAATTATTATGACACAGAATTATTACAAGATATGTTAATTTAATAAATAAGACCTTTAATGTTGCACACGATTTATTAAAGTGATTTTATCTTGGGTATGAAGATATTATGTAAAATGATACAATTTTTATTAACTAGAGATTATTTATCTGTAACATTTTCAGTGGATTCTGTGGATTTCAATTACAACATTCTGTAGATTTATATTATCGGCACTGTGAATTGTTTTACTAGATTTATGTGACCGGCAGTGTCAATATTTTGTGTTAATGATATATTTATGCTACCGGCACTTACGATATAATTTGTTAGATCTATGCGACCGGCACTGTTAATAATTTGTATTGGCACTTTTTTATTACAACATTCTATAGATTTATGTCACCGGCAATGTGTGTATTCATACACACAAGCTGCTTATTTATGACCTACCCCTTGCCCCTAGGACCTCTCGTGACCAGTGTCAGAACCAACAAATCGAAAAAGTCCTGGCGACAGGTGTTATGAAGGCTAGCTTCCTATTGGGTAGAGGGAGCTAGCATCACTTGCATTTTTGGTAAATACTACGGAGTTGATTTTGTTTTAATGGTGCAATATATTGACATCAGTTCTGAAAAGCGTATGATTCTCCATGGATGAAATATTGAAAGGATATTTTACATACAATAAAGAGAAATGCACTTCATCCATGACTTTTTAAATATATGAGAGGGGTCCAAATCAGTATCGTTACAACGGGTAAGATGAGACACATAATGAGAATGGAAAATGAAATAATCTGAAGAAAGAGTTGGGAGGAGCTATAATAGCAAGTGTGCAAGTGAAAGGAAAAGAATGGTGGAAAGACAGAGAAAGATAGAGTAATTTTACTAAACTGAACCAGCCACAGGCTGCAACAATAATTCATGCTGATTTTTATAATGTAAAATCAAATTTTGACAAATATTTTACAACATTTAATTGATATTTTTTTTATAAGTACGCCCCAAGTTCACATGTCTTATTGGATTTGTTCAATCCCCAACAATAATTTTATAGGGAGGGATGTAATTCCAAAAAGCATGCACAGATTCCATGCCTTTACACGACTTTGCACATAGTAAAATAGTGTTTTGGCATTACACGTCTTACTTGATGTTCAGACTGTCCACAACTCAAATTAATTTTAAGTAACTATAAAGAAATAGGAAAGTGAATTTTAAGGAATACAAAAGCATTAATATGGAGAAAATATGGAAAGCCATTAATGAAAAAAAAACTCTTTAGTGTGCCATGATGTTATTCACCAAACAATGCCCTCCCAGGTTATAGTTGAGCAGGCTGTACCTATACTAGCTGAGCTGATGGCCAAATATACTTCTTTATTATATTTATTACAAACCATCGTGCAGTAAAGTCCGCTATAATTGACAAAATTACTCTGAAATATTAACCAAAAGAAGGTAATTTGTTGAGTTAGCAACAAAGCATATTAAGCAGCGCACAAGCAAAAGCCCAAATCACATGAAAAGAGGTGGGGTACCCAATCAAGTCTGCTGAAAACACTGGGGCACTAAGCTCACTGGGAAAGCTTCAAATGGTACTTTATTGATATTGGAATAGGGTCAATTCATGTCAAATTAACCAATCACTCAACCTGACCATTTTGTATTTAAATGAAATTTTTACCAATTATTCTTCCCTTAAAACTAACCACAAATATATTTTTTAAAGATTTTTTGATGGCCCCGTTTTCGAGAAATCGATTTTTGAAATTTCAATTAAAGTAGATTTTTTCTCCCGCACCACATTTTTCAATTCTTAATAATTTCTGTTCTATTGCTGCTAGAATTATATTGTTTGGTTCATTTTTTTTCAATTTGAAATGGGCTTTAATTCGATATACAACTTGGCACACTTTTAACAACAACAAAATTTCCCTCCCTCTTTCCAAAAAAAATTTGAAAAAATAATTGTAATAGTGTTTTTTTGAAAATTTTGAAAAAAATATATGTTCCTTCAGGACAAGTGTATAAAGTAGTGAGGGGAAAAAACATGTTTTTAAATTTAATTCAGGTTAACTATTAATTATCTATATAAACTGAAAATTTCAAAATGGGATGCCTATGGGATCATGAGCTATGATGAAAATTGTAGTTCAAGTAACAAGATTTTCAGCCTGGCTTTGATATTGTCTTAGGACGCCTCTCAAAAGATATAATACTTTAAAAAAACGTTTATCAGAGAAAAAATATCCTGAAAAAAACTTGAGAAAGTTACTGAAGCTTTCAGAACAAAACTTTTGGATATAAGCCCAGGCAGTTCATATGTATAAACTTGCAATGCCAATACAGAAATTATAGCTCAGCTAAAGGAAAAATTTAACTCCACCACAGACAAAAGCGTAAAGATGCAAATTTCGTAAAGATGCAAATTTTAACAACTCTGCCTCAAAGTTGGACATTAAAACAAATCAAAAATGAATTTTCTGTTTCAAATTTTATAGTGAGAAAAGCAAAACGACTTGTCAAGGAAAAAGGTATAATGTCATCACCAAATCTGCGGCCAAGGAAAACGTTAGATCCAGACACTTTTGCATTAGTAAAATAATTTTATGAAAATGATGAAGTTAGCCGTCAAATGCCTGGAAAAAAAGATTATGCCTCAGTTAAAAAAGATGGGAAACAAACTCATGTTCAAAAATGTTTGATTCTGAACCCTTTAAGAGAGGTTTATGTATTGTTCAAAGAACGACATCCAGAGTGTAAAATCGGATTTACAAAGTTCTGTGAGCTTCGTCCAAAGCATTGCGTCCTCATTGGATCAATTGGTACACATTCTGTATGTGTTTGTATGACGCATCAAAATGTAAAATTAATGATGGCTCAATGCAAAATGCCTGAGATGTATGATGGAGGAATGCCAATAAAAATATATAAAGATTTGATATTTAATATTATCTGTAGTGAACCAACAACAAAGTGCTATTTTAGTGAATGTGATGATTGTTTTGAGCAAAAGTTTATTGAGAATGTTACATTTAAACAATGGTTGCAGATAGAGAACAGGACAACACTAGAAACTATGACAAAATCCACTCAGGAATTTTTGGACTCCTTATTTGAAAGTATGCCAAAATTACTGCGTCATTCATATATTGCAAAACAGCAGTCAACGTATCTGAAGAACCTCAAGGAAAACCTCCCCCCAAATGAGTATTTAGTTATATGTGACTTTGCAGAAAATTATTCTTTTATATTGCAAGACTGTACAAGGCTTTCACTGGAACAATGCACAAGCCACAATCCATCCTTTTGTTATCTATTACAAAATTGAAAATGCTGAGAAGTTAGAGCATATGAGTCTGGTGATATCTCTGACTGTATGTCACATGAAACAGTAGCTGTACATCTCTTTCAAAAAGTAATGATTGATTTCTTGAAGCAAACTTTACCCACACCAACTGAAAAAATACATTATTTCTCAGATGGAGCTGCATCACAATATAAAAATAAGTCCAACTTTCTCAACCTTTGCTTTCATGAAGAAGACTTTGGCATAAAATCAGAGTGGAATTTTTTTGTCTCCTCACATGGTAAAAATGTCTGTGATGGTGTAGGAGGGACTGTAAAATAGTTAGCTGCCCTGGCAAGTCTACGCATGGTATACAATGAGCAGATTATGACACCTCGTCAGCTTTATGATTGGGCCAAAGATAATATACCAAAAATTAATTTTTTGTATTCAACCAAAGAAGATTATGAAACAGAAAACACATTCTTACAACCAAGATTAAAGAATGCAAAAACAGTCAAAGGGACCCAACAGGTGCACAACTCCATTCCAATTGAGAGTAAAACTAGGCTGAAAGTTAAGTATTACAGTCTGTAAACTGAATCAAGAGACTAAATACTATCTGTTGAAGAGGAAGACAACCTATTGGAGATAAGTGACATTGTTGGATTTGTTACTTGCCAGTATTCAAATCATTGGTGGTTGGGGTGTGTTCTTGGTGTAGAAGAGGAAGACATCAAGATAAGTTTTTTTAGAGCCATATGGACCCAGTCCATCTTTTAAATACCCTCAATTCCCAGACATAAAGAGTGTTAATAGATTTGACATTATATAAACTAAAGTTGATCCAACGACACCAAGAGGAAGAGTGTATCGACTGACAGCAGAAGAAATGAACAAAGCAAACAATATTTTACTAAAAATATGTACAAAGAACTAATTTTTCAAAATTAGCAATTGACTAGATGCAATTTGCTGAAAACATTTATGTGTACATATACATGTAAGTTCTATCTTATAAGTTTTCATACCATTGTTTACAGTTTTAATATGGCTAAGCCTAGTCTCTTAAGTTGTTAAGAATTAAAAAGGTTTCCATAATTTAGATCTTATGTATTAAATCACCTTCCATACCAGAAGTTTAATATAATAATTAATAATAATAATAATAACCACAACAATAACAACACCAACACGGGACTGAAAATCTTGTTACTTGAACTACAATTTTCATCATAAATCATGATCCCATAGGCATCCCATTTTGAAATTTTCAGTTTATATAGATAATTAATAGTTAAATAACATTATTTTTTTCAAAATTTTCAAAAAACACTATTTCAATTATTTTTTCAAATTTTTTTTTTTTGAAAGAAAGAAGTTTTTTTTGTTAAAAGTGTGCCAAGTTGTATATCAAATTAAGGCCCATTACAAATTGAAAAAAATGAACCAAACAGCATAATTCTAGCAGTAATAGAACAGAAATTAATAAGAATTGAAAAATGTGGTGCAGGAGAAAAAATATACTTTAATTGAAATTTCAAAAATCGATTTCTCGAAAACAGGGTCATCAAAAAATCTTTTAAAAATATATTTGTGGCTAATTTTAAGGGAATAATAATTGGTAAAAATTTCATTTAAATACAAAATGGTCGGGTTGAGTTTTTTTTGTTGTTGATTTGACGTGAAATGACCCAATCTCCTAAGTTGGAACCACACCATCTCTCTCAAGTTCAAGTCATCAGCCAGGATTCATATCAAACACACTCCAATAGTGAAAGGCCAGTGTCAAGACATTCTCAAATATTGTAAATATATCAAAACAGAAACTTGTTCCCATATTAAAATGCCCAAGTTTTAGCTGAAGCTAGGCCAAGTTCATACTCAGACTTGATCGAGTGAGGTAATAATCTTGCCTGCAATTAGACTAGATGCTGTCATGTAACGCAAGGCGAAACAGATCGTGTTGGACGTAAAAACTGGTCCCTATTGGCTTCAACACAAACGTCTGGATATATGCATGGGGTGGATCCTCGTCCGTCTGAAGAGAATCACTCATCAATTAAATGGTGTTCCGTGTTTATTGCTTTATTAACTAACTTATTTAAAAACACCTCAGTCTAAATAGCATTTATTTGAATCACATATAAATATAAAAACAATACTTCCTGTGCCTCCTTAGTTATATCATATGCCATCTCTTTGTTTGTGCATGTAGCCTAATTCAGGTTATATCTATACTGGTGCATTTACTTTATTAGACAACTAAGTGTCCAAACTCAGAATCAAAAGCCTAGACTTTTAACTTGATACACCACTACTCTAACTTAGTTATCTAGGGACTTGTCCAAGACTCTCCATAAATACATTTTTCAAAACTCCACAGCAAATGTCTTGACTTTAAAGTCAAGATTACCGAGCAGTCAGATTTTTGTGAGATCTACTTATATTTAAAGTTATAGTTCATTTTTACAAAATCTGACACTGTAATCTATGGCTAAATAAGTGAATAAAAATATTTTTCTTTAGCTTTTAAGTACCTAAGAAAACTATATTTACCATAATATATCAATTTTATTTACTCCAAATTTTAAAGTGTTACAATTAATAAATCATAAGTGGGTTGCATGCACCGTTATAATTTTTAGATAGCTCATTTCTATTTGAATTATGAGCTGTCCTTTGCAGTTTTTACTAAACAAGGTAAGATTCTTACTTGCAACCGCCCCAAGACATTTATAAGAACACCTCCATCAAACATGGGTTGAGAGTCGACTGCTGTAATAATTCGATTGATTTTTTGAAAACTTAGACTCTGAAAAACAATAAAGCAAATATAAAAATTATCTTCCAATTAATTCAAATCAATTTCCTCTAAGTACAACTTAAGCACTAGTAAATTTACAGTTGATCAATAATAACTGTGACAACTTAAATTTATTATTTATTCTGAACTTTTGTTCTATGTTCATAACATAATATGCATGAAATCAATAACACAAATAAGCTGTTTATAAATATATTAAAATTTCCAGAGAAAACACAAACCAGTTAAAGATAAGAAAACATCATAATCATAAAAATATTAACATATTAAATTGTTGGATATTTCTTAAGTATTGGCAGAAATGAGTAAAAGGGTTCTTGGTTGTTAAATGAAGAAATATAAAAATGTTGATCTAAATATCTTTGAAATGTTCCAGCTAGTTTGCCCCGAAATTTGATATTGTCATGGTTAAACAGTTGAAATTTAAATACTTGTAACATTATGTAGCTTGTTATGTTAAGAGGATAGAACAAAGTTCAGAATAAATAATAAATATAAGCTGTCACCACAAATATTATTAATGATAAAATTTGTTTTCAAAACAAACAATGTTTCCTAAATTTTATAATGATTTAATAATATTACACTCACAGTAATCTTCTCCATTATTTTTACAGCCCCCTGTATTTGTTGACCTTCAAAGGTCATAAACGAAGTCTCTGTCTGAAATCAAATTAAATAAATGTGAGTAGAGTGCAATATGAAATATATTATTGTGATTGTTTCATATATTTAATTAAGTTTTTGAGAGGTACTTAACATACTGTAGCCTGGAAACATTTAACTGTAGTGAAGTTCAATATTTAATTTAGCAAAAATTATTTTTTCTAGCACAGTGATTGAATATACCATAGTACTCCAGGTATGAAGCTTTATGTAGCTTGATTTTAAAGTTTTAAAGAAGAAAGTCAGTGTTTTTACTATATGATAGTATCAACTCTTTCATTAAAATGGAAACAACAGCAAGACTCTTTGCCCATAAAATAAATACCTTGATATAAAATATACATTGCCCACTTTAGTCAACAATTTTGGCCACACTCTCGCTTCCGTGGCTGTATGGTCTAAGGTGCTACTCTCGCAATAGACTAGCTGCCAATGACTGGGAGATTGGGGTTCGATCCAGGTGGGGTGCATTGGGGATGGTTTTCCCTAAATGGTTTTCCACTTTCCCTCCATGGAAATGTAGGTACACTTCCTCCAAATGGAACCTTCCTAATCTATATTTGCGTAATTAGTACATAAGTATATAGCCCGAATTGATAGTAAGATGCGGAGCTAAAAAAGTACTCATCCCTAACACATTAGAGTAATAATTAGTATATAGGTGTATATAACCTGAACAGGTAGTAAGACGTAGTGCTTAAAAAAATGAATACCTAAGAATTTAGTTATTATTTCTATCTCAAATTACTTGCATTGAATAACTAGATGGAGAAGACTCATTTAAAGTCTGTGGAATATGTTTATTTCTATAAATGAAAACTAAATATCTCACTTTGATGCATTTGTAAAATAATGCCATGATGATCATAAAATGATTGTGGAAAAGACAATTGTAGAAGTAATGTCATCAAAATATTATTAAACATTGCAATATCTGACATGTTAGCTCAGTTGGCAGCACCTCTGCCTAGTGAACTAAGAATCCAGAGATTTAATTTTGATGTGCTTATAAAATAATAATCGCTGATGAAATTTATATTTCCAATTTCACAGTGATGAATGATAATTTAAAACTTTAACAAAAACATACATTTTACCAATCTTTGATATTCTTTACAAACAGGCTGTTTATTTTTGTGTACAGTGCTTTACTAGTAATCAATCTATCCACATATTTACACCATTGAGATAGAGATGAGGAAGGTAGAATTTCAACTAAATATATTGGGATTTATATAGAGAAAGAGTGAGAAACTGCTTAGGAAAACTCAGTTAATCACAATTTATTGTAGTCCTAATTATTTTCAGTTGGCTGTAGGTCCAATGTTTTCTGTGTGCGCATGTGTAGTCATGGAACCTCTGTTGTCCCTGTGGTGAAAGTTTAGCCATGATTGGTCCATTATTTTGTTATCAGGCTCTTAGCATGGCCACTCCGCTTTTTGTATGCACCAAAGAAGAGCAGTGAGCTGTGATATAATTTTGGTGGGCAAAAGGTCAAGGACAGATATTCATGGAAGACTTCCAGCACAGTAAAGAAACAGTGTTTTGCCACATCTGAGTGTCTACGGATACATAGATTGAAAAGTTCAAAAGAAGTTGCACAAGTGTAACATATTAAGAATGTATGAGACAGCTGTCCAAGTCCACTGTTGATGACAACATTGAACAAGTCTGTACTATGGTTATGAGAAACAGACAAATCGGTCATGGTTCGGCAGAGTCAATCATCCATAGATACTTGACTTTATTAAGGCCTGTACAAGATAGTTCCTAAACACAAATGTTTGAACATCTGCCAATACCTTTTGGACCACAATGATAATGAAGGTGATGCTTTTTTAAAAATAAAGGATAATCATGTGTGACAAAATATGAATCTACCACTACAAGGCAGAGAGTGAATGTCAAGAGTTTGGAATGAAAACATCCTAAATCACCAGTCAAAAGTAGGTTCAAAATTCAAAACTCAATCAATATATGGAAAAGTAATGCCCACTTTTTTTGGGAATCACAAAGGTGAATACTGAAACATTACCAGTAGAGGCACTCAAAAGTAAACAGTAGGCCTACTTGCTATTAGATGAAGCCTTAAATTTAAAGAAAATGTCAAGGATTTTTGTTGGGAGGTGTTGAGTTGATGTACGACAATGACCCTCCTCGTACTGCTGTCCACACTGTTTAAACTCTCCAACAGAATATGAGGTACTGTATTGGAGTGCAGCCTCCCTATAGTCCTGACCTCAAAAATACCTACAGTACCTTAAGAGGTTGTAGAATCACCAGAGACTAAGAAGTGAAGAAAGCTGAGCATGCATCAATGGTTTGTTTCTCAGCAAATTTTTTTTTTCCTGACTGACATAAAAAAGCACATGCAACACTGGAGCATAAGCGTTGAAAGGCAAGGGGAGTTTATTGAAACGGTATGTCTTTTAAAGGTCTCAATTGTTGAAATAAATTTTGGGAATGATGTGTAGGCACCTTATACTATAACACATTGTAGGCCTATTTCATTTAAGATAAGGTAAGCCTACCAAATAATTAAAAAAGTATTACTATCCTTATACTTACAAGGAAATGGCAAATCCAAAAATAAACTATGACTTATTCTATTTATTTGAAATTATTTTATTTTTACCAAATTCAGACAGCTCAATAAAAACTAAGTCGAAATGTAGGTATACATAATAGCCCAAGAGCCTATGTTGTTTGAACCACGATCCCTTATGATATGACATCATTTTATATTATGAAAGTCAAATATAGTACATTCACGACCTAAGTTCACTTAGATGACAGTTCAAAAAGTTACTAGAAATAACCCGCCACGGTGGCGTAGTTGGCTAACACGCTTGTCGTGTTTAGCTCGACTGCTGAGGACGGGGAGATCGAGGTTCGAATCTCGGTCGGGTGAACTAGGGGTGGTTTTTCCTAAATGGTTTTCCACTCTCCCTCCACACAAATGCAGGTTCATTTTCTCTAATTAAACCTTCCTAATTCATTAGAGTAATTAGTACTTGAAGCGTATAACCTGAATGGGTAGTAAGACGCGGTGCTAAATATTATTATATTATTATAATATACTAGAAATAATCCCTAATATATATATCCATTTCCAAGAGCTGACATCTGTTACTGTGGATAACTGTAATGAAAACAAATGATAATGTATGACTGTGATAGTGAACCACAGTAAGTTAGGCCAATATTATTTATATTTATTTGAGGTCAGGCACAAGGCTTATTTAGCGTTCTAATTCACTTAAGAAAATTATTATTCACAGCACTTTCACAAAAGGTCTATTGAATATAGCTTCAAAATGGCAACCGGCGAATTTAAATAATGTGATTAAGCATGACAGAAACAAGTTATTTACAATGATGCACCCCCACAGTGATTACAAATATTTATTATGCATAAAAAAATTACAAATATTTTCTATTTTCCAAGTAAATATGATGCCTGTATTAAAAGGTATTAATTTGTGCACTATATTACACATTATAGATAACATTCCAAAATGAAGAATAAGTACTTTTAATTATGTTTAAAATATTGTTTCTAATTGGGTAAAAAGAAATTATTTAAAGTAATGAAATAGTGTGATAAAACTTAGGTTGATGTTATTTTAAATGTAGAATATAACAATTCATGGTGTCTACTCAACTTGACCAATGGAATTCCCGACATTTTCCCCAATTTCCCCTGATCATTTTCTAAAATTCCCCTACTCAAAAATATGTCACAGCCTTCTACCTCCCCAACCTCCTGGTTCCACCAACAGTTTTTGTTAATCTTTTTATGAATAGTAATAAGTTTAAAATTTTTAATAAACAGTGTTTTTTATTTGTATTAAAAAAGTCTAGTAGGAATTAGAAAAATTATAAAATATATTACACAGCTACAAACAAAAAAAGACAATTTGAATCACATTGTAATTTACTAAATTATTAATACATTTCATATTTTGAGTAAAAGAACATTTTCAAAGATATTTTTTGTAATTTACCAAATTCCTTGCTTATTCCTGTTTTTTCCCAACCATTTCAAATTCCCAGCTAATTAATTACAGCTTTCCCTGATTTCCACAGATGGTAGACACCCTGAACATATTATAAAAAACTTTACATTTATTACAAAAGTGATCTTTTACACGTGTTGGCAACCCAAAACCTTAACATCTGATTTTAAAACTGTCATCCAGATAAAAATCTATCATAAACAGACTATACCTAGTTTATTTTGTGAATAATAATCTAAATTCTAATTTAATGGCGAATAAAAAGCTATCAAGGAGAGATCAATTCAGCAAAGTAACAATCATAATGAAGGTTAGGCTTCAAGCTAGGTTGAAAAAGAACCTTATTAATATATTAAGATTCCTTTCCAACCTAAATAAATGGATACTGTACATAATTTATCCCTAAAAGACTTTCATTTTTTATTTTAATAATTGATTTTTAGTGGATGAATTCCTGTAGGTGTGTCCGCTTGAATCTTACAAACTTTGTGAGTTTTGTTATAATGTAGCCTTGTGTGTGTTGGATGTAAAATTGTTAGTGGATGTGCAAGAGTGTTTTTGATTGGATAGGAAAACATGAGTTAACTATCTTTAAGAAATTTTTCTGTTGCAAGAGAGAGCAAAGTGTGGTCGATACAGAAGATTATAAAGGATTACTCAACTCTATAGGCTTTAGGCCTAATATCCATGTTTCAGCCATTCTATTTTATAGATTTTTCAATGATGAGGGTACCTGCATCACTTAGGTGAGTTTGGTTTTGAATTGTTCACTGTGATAATGCCTGTATCCGAATAGTCCAAGGCTCCCTAGTCGAACCCTTGAGTTTTAAACTTGATGATTTTACACTTCTTGCACTGTTCATAGCAAAGACTCCATCAAACTATTCAAACGGCAACAACTTTATTTAAAATTGCGCCAAACTTAAGTCAGTGCTCTAGCAGACAAAACGATACTACTAAAAAAATTGTCAGAGAAATACTGCAACTGACACCGTGAGAACAATGCACGGCTGGTAGCCTTCATATCCATGATGACCAAGACCTCAAGAAGACTGTATGGATTTCATTCGCGACTATTCGGACATATCTACACTTGGTCACATGATTGCCAATGCAGCTATCAAGGGCACAAGTCAAAGCGACGCTGCATAAGTAGACTATTTGGAAACAGTCAAATTTTTTTCTTGAATTTAGTTTTACTGGATTTCCCACTTTTTTTAATTGTATGCCTAATTCTTGTATACATTTTTGTGATTTTTGAGTTTTAAAGAAAACAATATTCGCCTGAAAATATACAGGTCTTAGGGTTCGTCTCATATTTTTAGTTCTTAGGGTTCGTCTCATAATTTTTTTTAAACACATTGAAGCTAATTTACTGATCCTAATATGTTCATAATTTGATGAAATTAATCACACTATAAGTAAACTATCAAATGATTAATATGTTCGCAAAATCTTAATTTTAGTGGAACTTAGCTAGGTCTACTACTCAACGATACTTTGCGACAACTTATTTTAAAAAAGATTAACAGATAAGATTACTTACGTTATACATGTTTATTAAATTGGGTCGCTGGACAGGATCGTCGAAAATTGCATAGTATTGGTGAACAAAGCCTTTACCTATAGCTTCGTAGGCTGGATTTAATGCCATGTTTTATCAAACTAATTTAGACTATATATTAGTTTTTTTTAAAAAAGGTAATAAGCTAATTTAACAAATTCAAAATATCACGTATAAAGGCATTAAAACACAACCATAGATGGCAGCAGTAAATTCATCAAATAGCCAACATAAAACCAGTTTAAAATAAGTTCCCTTTCTACTGTTTAAACAAAAATACCTCGTATACGTTTGATTTCAAAAGTATTCATTTTACCCTAGGAGCTCTGTATATTCCTTAAGGAACAAGTAACAATCATTTGTTTCGAACCAATATTTCTGTTTACTTAAAAGTTCTTTTACACGTTTCTACTATATAAAACTAGAAATTGTATAGTATTGTCATACTCTTTTTTAAGTGCCGTGACTTTTAAATTTAAAGCTATACAATTCTGATTTATTGCTAATCTGGTATATCTAAAAATAAAAGCATTACTATATTGAAATACGCAACTACTGACCATGTTGTTTCCGTTCTGCTGAGGCTTTCAAATGTGATATTTAACTGTATTCGATACCGTGTGTTTAATATTTACTATCATAGAGTTTGTAATGGAGTTTTAATTCTCTATACTACTCGTATTTTTAATTTGGTGGATATAATTATTTTATAGGTTTCTAGTTAAGTTGGCTATGTTTTTCTATATCTTTGACTTTTATTTTACGCCCCTAGCGGAGAACCTGGAGCTACTATGTCCTAATTATTTATTTCATCTAAGCCATACTTTATATATTTTGATTTAAATATTGGCGTGACATTTTTTAATACTATTTTAGTAGTAATTAATTTTTAATTTAATGTGAAAGACATCTTGAGCTAATAGTCTCCCTATTTTCAACCTAATTTAATTAGGGAGAAAATTATAATATTTGACCGCCTTTATAATTCAGCCACATGCTTTATGGCGAGAGGGGAAGAAAGAGAGAAGAATATGCCACCATGGATAAACTGGTACTGCAGATAAGTGAGGATACATCATGATGTTATTTTAAAGGTTAAGAAAACTGAGGTGAGCTAAGGTAAGAAGCTAAAAATCCGATATTGTTTGTAAATAAAGAACTGCCCAACTGACGTTTCATTGAAAATCTTATAGAAGGTCATTTCTGTGTATTGACCTAGACAATTTACATAATGTCTTATTTATTAATCTTCTGTCTAAAATGTACCTGTCATACAAATTAATATCTAATTTTCAAATTAATGGGAGATGACGTCGGACCACGTCAAATGGCAAAGGATCTTGGGACGTGAGAGGCTGCACAAAAGTAGAATGAGATGGACGTATTTTAAAAGTCCTCTAAGAAATTTTAAGGTTTTAAGTGTCAAGAAAGTTAAAGACGGTGCCGAAATTAGTACCCAGGACATGGGGAAAATTGACTTTAAAAAAAAAACAAGTAATGGACACGACTACAACTAATGAAAAAAAAAAGGATTTTTTATTCTAAATTTTTCAATTGGACCTACAAAATTCAGGTGAAATCTAGCCATTTCATAAACACTATTTTTCATCGCCTTTCATCTGAATCACCAGACGACTGAATAAATAATTGAATTACTACTGTATGTAATTTAACATTACCTTAAACTGCTATTATTACAATTTTACTACCCGCCCCAAATAAGCCTACACACATAGACACACTGCAATATAAATACTAGCAAGACTAGTATAATTAGATACTACCACCCCAAATAAACTTATACTCATAGACATCCAGCATTATTAAATATCACAATCGTACTATATCTAATATATGTGCTGTAGTCACACATTGTATCCTCTGGCTCTGCACATCTGGTTCACACCAAATCTTGAAAAGAAGAGAAGTCCTAACAAGCTTGAATTATGCAGCAACAACATGTTCCTATATAGGAGTCCAGAAATTCTCTAATTGGCCCAGCTAAGCTACAGGAGGACCACTCATATTCTTGAACTGAAACTAACCATCTGGCTGGTGTACGTGATCGAATGAATGTAGCTAGAGTCTGCAGCCACTCACCATGTGTCTGGTGTATATGTCTTGGGAAAAAGTCAAGTGGAACTACAAGAAACCAAGAGACTTGTGGACGTTACTAATGAGACGTAGCCTATCCACCAGCTGCTTGGCGTGTGACGTTATAATAATAATAATCATAAGGAACTCTCACCTTCTTACCTTTCAACTAGACCTATATAACGTGGGAATTCAGAAAATATGGTGGACTATTACATCCGACACTTCCACGGAAGTCCTATTCAGAACTAGAACATTATATATATATATATATAATTGATTATAAAACTTAATATTACAACTATGGTTTTGATTATCTTGAACACTTAGGTTTATTATGTAGTTGAAATCAGTCAGTGTAGGCATCCCTAATATTTCGCTAAGGGCTTTAATTTTGAAAGTAGATTCTGTTATAGAATACTCAATGTTTCCTGTTGCCACTTGGGTGCTAGTATCTTTGTAATTTCTTGAAATATTCGGCTAACCACTTTTTGTATTCCCTTTCTGGCTTAAAATTTGTGTTTAAATATTAATATTTATTGCCCACGTGGTCACTAGTAATTGTTTAAATTCTTTAATTCGATAATGTTTCCTTTATAGGTTATTTTTGTAGACGTATCTTCCTCGGAATAAATATTCAAGTAACTCATTTTTGTTGGTTAATAAGGTTTTGACTTTAAAATCCACCGATTCATTTAGTAAGAAATTACAAGTATTCTAAAGTAACAATGCTGTGTTTTATATTTCAATATTAAATATTAAAATGTAGGAATTTGGTCGTATTCTTTAAAAGTGACGAGGGTAATAGTTCCGTGAAGGTTTGAGTTTTAGTCGGGAAGTCAAACCTTTGATATTTTAATTTTAATTTTATCCTGAAATTTAAATATTTTGTTTTGTTTGTATTTACAGTGGTGAATCAGAAGCGTTGTAAACCATTTAAAAAAAAAAGGCTATTTAAGCGCTTTGTAATCATCGTAAGGATTAAAGATTTAATCTTTAAAAAGAAAAATATCTGATTCAATATTTAAATTTAATTTTTATCCTAAAATTTTAATTTGTTTTGTGTGTATTCACAGTGGTGAATCAGACGCATTGTAAACCATCAAAAAGAGGCTCTTAACCTCTTTGCAATCATTTTAAGGTAGTAATTTGAATGTTTAATAAATATCTGATTCGATATTTAAATTTAAATTTAAATTTTGATCCTAAATTTATTTGTCTGAATTTGCTGTGATGAATCAGATGCTTTGTAAATCATTTTAAGAAATGTTCTTTAATACTATTTTTTTATAATACTAACTATTTTGTTTATTTTTTTGGTCTCTTCCAAACTAGTTCAAATAAAATAATAATATACCTTGAGAGATTGAAATATACTCTCAAACGTACTGCTTAAGTTCAGACTAAACAATGATTTGTTTTCCAACACACTTCAGTTTGACCTGTAAGGCCGTGTAATTTATTATTTTACCTCTGTTTATTACATTGAATAAATAATTTAAATATTTCTTTAACTTGCGAATTTTTTACTTTTTGTTGTAATCATTTCCTTAGATTCCGTCCACGCTCTTTTGTCTATTGAGGCCGTAGCTATAAGAAGTGGCCGGCCGGTACAGTATAACAATCCTTCGTTATCCTCGAGATAAAAATATTAATTTCAAGCTTTTCTACGACTAGTAAATATTTTCATTAAATACTGGTTTCAAATAAATACGAATGCTACTAACCCTGGATGTCTCATTGTTTGACCAGGAGGGGAGTACTTAAAGTGTAATAAATACTAGGTACAGTTTAATAACAATTTATTTCTACTTTATTCCAAGACTTTTCTACTTATGGAACAAACACCCAATGATGATCTTCTTTACATTAAATTTAATGAGAGGTTTACTTTATTAATGTTGACCAATTATATAGTATTTTATTTTAATTATTAAAGAATTTCACTTTATCTACTAAATATTATTTTTCTTTGCTAAACAAATATTATTTATTTTGTTATTGTTACTGCAGCTTCACTTTACTCATCTAAATTCGTCCCATTTGTTGTTAAAGATTGTCATTTTATAGGTATTATATCCAATCCATTAATTTTGTTCACTGTAAATATATATATTTCTTTGGTCCAATATTTAACTACTGTTGATATTCTGGTAATCCACTATTGTACCGAATAGATATGTATTTCTCCTCAAGACGTCTAGCAGGCAGGTTAGTTTCTTAACCAAATAATTCTTTATTATTCTTTTTGAGAAATTGCATATTTTAAATAATTAGCCAACCCTTAACAGCTCTAATTATTTCATTAATATGTTTTTACTCCTCTTTTAGTTTATTTTGTTTACCTGTGTGTGTCTCATCTTGGAGATCTGAAGGTAGGCAGCCTTCGAAGACCAAAGTTCGTTTCCAAGGTGAATGAAAATGCTGTATATCTTTATTAATGTGATAAAGGAACACTGCTACCATGAGAACACTCCTATTATCTTTCTCTCTCTCTCGCCTAAATCCAATGCATATTTATTATTTCTTTTAAAACCCAGAGGATATCGTGAGATCTATTAATTTTATATCACCCTGAGATTGTATTCATATATATATATATATATATAATTTTATATATATATAATTATGTTGAAGCTATTTCCTCCCTATGATAAAAGAAGGATTTATTGAAAGTTTAACCATTTTAATAAAATCCTGTTTATTATTGTAAGAAATCTATCTACTTTCTACTACGAAAGCTGTCACCTATCCGCCAAACCTGGAAATATTAGTGACGTGACGATAGTTATGAGGGGTGAAGGGGTGGAGCAAGATTCTTACTAAACTTATAAGTAATGGGCCTGGGGGCTATTGTAGCATGTCAATCAGTTAGATTGGACATCTACAATTAAAGAATTCTATAATTCATTAATTTATGCAAGAAATAAACTATATTCGCATATCGAATTGAGTCTACTCTGAAGATGCAGTCTAATAAATTTACGTTTCTCCCTACCTTCAAACATTCAAACACGTGGTTGGTAAAAAAATACTGGCTTTTGTTAAATACGGGAGTAGATATCAAAGAAGAGAATTAATATTAACATAGCTATGAATAAAAATACTTTAACGCATTGTTTTTCTCATTGGATAATGTCAAAAATATTTACTTACGATTGCCATGCGGTTAACATGAAAAAATAGTAAACTACATCTATATCACCAAGTCTTATTAAAATAATAATGGATCCTGAATAAGATAATTAAAACAGATATATTTCCATATAATATGCCTTGGTGAGTACTCACATCTTTAGAATGTCTGCTGATTCCATTCTCCCACATATGAAGCCCAATAAAGATATTCAATGATGTGCCGCTCCACGTGCTATCTGAACTAGATCTGTTAAAGGGAAGATGTGCGTGTGACTATCGACGCAAAGATCTCCTCATCAACGACCCTGGTGTTAAACCAAGGAATCTTCTTCCTATCTATCCTTCGTAAGTGAATTCTTCTTGTTAATTCTGTCTTTATGCCCGCCTTCCTCCGTAGTTCCTTTTTCTATGTTCTTATGTTTATCATTCTCTCTGCTTTCTTCCATTCGTATCAGGTTGAGTACTATATAAGGGGCCGCGTCCCAGCACACCATATAGCCATTTGTTGTATTTATGCATTGAAGGAAGGACTCCAGGCTCGCCACGACGACTATGAAGATGGAGGCGCCGGATTCTCCGCCACCTTAGACGGGATGACAGTTTTTCAGTAACCGCCTATAAAGTCAAGGTCGTGGGATTCACCGCAGCTATTTATGGAACCACAGACTTCGATGTTTTAAGTATTCTACAGTAATCGACGAGTCCTTATGACTTAGAAAATTTTGATTGCACCCCTTTAGCTTTTTTTATATTGTCGGAGACAATTTTCTTTTTGATAGTAGGTCTAGTTGACCGTTGATCATTTTCAAGTCTACGCAGCCCTAGTTTCCACAGTCTCCTTTTTCAAGGCTATCTTATTGAATCATAATCCTTACTCGTTTCGACTACATTATTGTAAACCATTGCTATCTTAACTATTGTTTTTATATCAATAAATCTATATGTTTCTCAATCTATGTTCTTATCATTTATATAATATGTGTGTAACCTGTAGGAATCTAACAATATAATCCATTATTAGCGCGGTCTTAAATTTGGTGAAAACACGGATCTTTCTCATAGGGATCTCCAAGTATAAGTAAAGTGGATATATTATAAAAAAATTTAGAGGAAATGTGATTTGTAGGTGTTGAGATCCAACTAATACTGACACAACAAAATTTAAGATTAAACACAAATCAACATTTATTTTAATACACTACCTCAATACATCCCAGACAAAATATAATCTAAATATAAATGGAAATGATAAATGTTTATATCAATTAGGTCTACAGTAACATAATACCCAAAACAATCTTCCAAGACACTATATGATGTCATTATTATATAAATGAAAGATTACACTCTATTTATTTGTTAATGGTTTGGGCTGATGATGTAACACTCGAATAGTTGATATATTTATTCATAAACTTAAGTCCCACGTATTACCAAGCCAAGCATGTTAAACTTTCAGGCACCAAGTTGTCTCCTAGGTACGATCTTATTCCTCAGACAACAATCGTGGAGGAGGGGGAGGGGGGAAAATCGTCCACACCAGTAAAGTGAAGCCCCAAGATTGTTCCGGTTCACGAAGCCAGGCAGATGTCCCCGATTACAACACTGGCAAAGAAATTGAAACAACATAATACCTTGTAGGAATTTGATAACCTGTGTGGTGTCCTTGTGTTCACCCCGTGACGGGATCATCCATTATTTTCCGGAGCCTCCCTCCGGCTGATATCACAACTAGTTAACTGGGTGGCGAACAATTGGGTGGTTTCAGCACTCACTGACAAATATTATGTGAACACTTGTGAGGTTGACACGTGACGTGGTGTTCCCTGTTGGTATTGACACTCACACTCGAGTTGTCAGGGGCGGTCTAAATGAACGTAATGGTGACCAGCATACTACGCTCCAACGTTCAATACAATTTTTATTGAACGTAAACAACAAACGGTACATTCAACATAGCAACCAAAGTCGTGCGCCAGGTTTTTTGTTTTGTTTTTAGAAACATGTGGTTGTGGGACAGGGAGCCCATGCACGTACGTGCCCGAGGAGGAATGGGGAAGTCTAAACCATTCCAGAAATCCGAGTCCTATCCAAATCAACCACATGGCTTTCTCGGGCCCTACTAGTTACTATGTACATCAAATAGATTCACAATATCCTACCAGCCTAGACATTCCAATAAACTCTAGTTGCACACACTAAAATAGGTAACAGCCACACAACATATAATAAGAATCAATGTATTGGCTATTCTAA
This sequence comes from Timema douglasi, assembly GCA_901482245.1. Lineage (NCBI taxonomy): Eukaryota > Metazoa > Arthropoda > Insecta > Phasmatodea > Timematidae > Timema > Timema douglasi. The sequence goes on along the minus strand of CABEEJ010003481.1, from coordinate 19,347 downwards.
CCAAGAGCTCAGCTCAAAGAGTTTAATATGTTAGGATGGAAGATGGTCAATTGACTTAATTTGACAACATTTTGTTTAAATAAAAAAGCAAGCAAACCTTGTAAAAGTAATATATGTATTAAATATAGCATCATAAGCCAAATTAGTAATCTAATTTTTTTTTAATATCATATGAGATAATTTTAACTTTACCTCAAATAAAAAACTACAATGGTCAAAAGTATCTATCAGGGTAATAGAGTGGGGAGTGAGGGTTTTGAATAGTTCCGACTTATTCCACCATGATGACGCACTTCGCTGAGTAGCCTTGTCAAACATTCACTTACAGATGTCCGCAAAACATGTTTCAAAATCCTAATGGGTATAAGGCACTGGACACAGGGATACTCTGAATCGGGGGTTTGTCATTGACTGATCTTGAAGTCAAATCACTTTATGACATCCAAGGTTTCAAGGACCAGCTAGTGAACGTCCCTCTCGTTACACCAATTTCCTTGTCTCTTAGCACATAAGCATTCTAACGTTTAACCTATACTACTTGCAGGGTCCACTGTATACCAGGAATAACATTTTTACTTACTTTCCCCAAAAGTTGGAAACCGGGGATTACTTGAGCAGTACTAAGTCTCCTAACTCAAACCGGGCTGCTGGTCACTTTTGGGCCCCCTTCCTTTCATTTCCAGCTCACTCGATTCGCCTACATGCTTATTTTACTATATCTGTATGTATTGTTTTCTTTTTGGAAAGCAGGTCTAGTTCTAGCTTGTTAATAAGCCATGAAAAAGTGTCCTTAGCTTGCTCTCCAAATTGGAACTCGTGAGTAATCAGTCGCGTCATGATGTGAACCATACTGTTCAGAATACCCACCAAAACTGGGATGTAATCCGCCCACTTTGTATGTTTCTCGTTGCAGTAGCTCTTTAGGAATCGGGATACCTCCTTCATATAATTTTCTCATGGGTTGGAGGCTGGGTGACGTATCTAGATATGGGTGGAATTTATACTTAAGGCTTCCATCGTATTAGACTACTTTTTTAAGTAAACTACGTCCATGAGAATCGCTTCGGGAGAACCCACCTATTGGGCATATTCCCGTACCTTCTTCAAACATGCTTCAGCAATGGCCTTCTTGTTGGGGTACATACGGCAGGATTTTGAGAAGACGTCCCCTATCACGAAAATGTAGGCTACTCCTCCTTTGCTCTTGGGTAATGATCAATAAAAATTCCCTGCTGCCACCTTAACTTGTGCCTCCGGTGTGATAGGGCTGACAATCTCCTACATAGTTCCGGGTACTAAATTTAGCTTTCCCACACAAACTGCAGCTAGTCAATTTACTGAAAACTGTACCATCCGGGCCTGGCCAGTACACGAACATTTTGGATTACATAGCACATTTCCTGGGTCCAAAATGCCCTTTTATGGCATGTGCGTGCAAGGTAAGTAGTTTTCTTAAAGCCCCGGGATAGCCAACTTCAATGCATATTCAAGTCGGTGGACCAAGTTGCATTTCTGATATATCAGGTAGTTATACTCTGTGTATATGGTGGATCTCCTGTGTTGATTAATAGTGCCTACAAAATCCGGTTCTTTCAACCTAACTAAGTCCTCTCGGATGAAGGCTACAAATGGGTCAGTCCCCTGTAGAAACTTCAGGTCCTGGAGAGCTTTCTCCACTTCAAGCATTACTCCTTAGGCTAAAGCTAAAACCAAGTAGATCTCAGCTTTCCTGGCATTACCTATTCCCCTCATACCATCCGATTCTGCCAGTAGTCTACTTAAAGTGGATCTCTGGGAATGTTACTTCCAGCAATGTATCGGAAGTCAATGACAAATTCTTGATGTACCAGAACCCATCTTGTGAGCTTTCCACTGATCAACCAGCAGACTCCCAAAAATGATATGATTACCCAACAGAAGCCTTATAAATTTCTGCAGTGCCCAAACGATTTCCAAGCACTCCCTTCTATTACAGAGTATTTTAATTTAGTCCTACTCAACGTCCAACTGTCCATTGCCACCACCATTTCTGCCCCATTTTCATCTATATTGTGGATGGTCACCCCCAGCGTGTTGCCACTAGCATTAAAGGTGACGTAATAGGTATCGTTATACCTTAGATGTTTCAGTACCTTCATATACCAAGAAATAAATCCTTCGCCCTTTTGAATGCAGCAATTTATTCCTGCTTGAACTGCCAGCAGGTGTCCTTCAACAGTCTAAAGAGTGGGTACACCTCCAAAGTTAAGTGGCTGGTGTAACCCTGATAGTAGCCAACAAGAACAAGAAATGCTTTTGGCTGCGACCCACGGCAATGGACTAGCAAAAGTTATTATTCCTGCCCCAAGCATGGCCTGTATGTAGGCATCCAGTTCTGCTTCATATGATTTTGGGAGAGGATAGCTCCTCTAAAGGTAGGCCTTACTGTCCGTGAGCTTGATGTCGGCTTCATGACAAGTTATTCAAACCCGGGTGGTCTGAGAATGCCCTGCGATTTTCCTTCATAAGAGATGAAACCACTTTCTTTCGTTTATGACCCAATATGGAGATGTCTTCCACAAAAGTTCACAGCTATTATCCGGTGGCGGTGGCTTTCCTTTCTAAGTCAAAGTAGTGTCTCCCACTTCAGCACCATTTTGACCTAGATCCCGGTTACTACAAAGGCATATGAAAATCTTTATCAATGGAGAGTCGGGGTTCACTATCCAGTCCGAATTCCTCATGACCAGTGCCACACCCTGATTCATTTAGCAAAACTCAATCTCTTTGTTAATCAAACTCAACTTAATGTGATTCTCCATTAGGAAATCTATCCCAAGAATTGCTGGCTTTATCAGGCCTTTAACTACAAGACATATTAACTTACCTTAGCTTGGCCTAACTCCTGTACTTCCAACTGGATATGTCAGGTGATCACCGGTTTCTTCCGATTGGTCACCCGTAGGATTGTCATCCTTGGCCAAGGTAACAAGAGAGCTGTGGGTTGTTTTCGAGAATCTCTTCTGCCAGCTCCTCCAAAATACAGAAATTCTTCACTGGAGTTTAACAGGCATATCACCCACAAACCCTCTATCTTGACTTCCACCTACAGACAAGTAGGGCACCCCAGCTCAATCCGTGTGTACCTCCTCCAAAAGGCACATCCGGAGATTGTCATTTAGCCAACAAGTCACAACATCATCATGCCTTATATAGCTCATCTTCTTGCACACCTCGTTATACCTCTCTGACCCGGAGAATCTGTCTAGAAGTGTCTAGAGTTTGACTCTTAAGGCTCAACCCCAAAATCAGTCCTGGCATACCTACACTCCTTATCTGGGCACCAACTGATATCTTGTACGTCTAATCCTTATCTTCCCCAGATATTCATCCACGCCATCCATAGGTGGCCCATAGCCTTTATGTCTCCAACGTGTGTTCTCATGACACCATTTCCTCCCATTTCCAATGGGATCCTCTTGACGTATGTCATGGAGCTGATATTTCCCCCTCTTTGTCTATTCTACTCAACTCTAGTTCGTTTTCTACGTCTTCCAATCATTGAATTAGGCTGATCACGCCATTCACCAAGCGGTACCATATTTCTTCTACTTTGATCCACCTTGATGGCAGATACCTGAGAACTGCCTGGTATTGGGGCTCGATGTTGTTGGTGTCTTGGTCCGGTTTGTTGTCCGGAGAGTGGAGCAAGGGGTTGGGAAACTTGTGATAGGGCAAATCGTGTCTGGCCTTTCATTTCCTCCAAATGATCCAGCTTCCTTAGCTTTTCCCGGAACGTTCGTATTGACTTTATTTTACCGATAGCCAACAACTCCTGTACGTTGAAAGGTAGATGGCTTGCTACAAAAATTTTCAGCTCAGCACATAGCATCAGCATATCCAGGTGGCAACCTCGTTCAAATAATCCAAGGAAATAAGACTCTATATTCAGTCCAATTCCTTCCCGGAACCACTCGTAATATAACCTCGCGCGCATCTGCCCCTGATATTCCGTGGTCTAAAGCTCCTTGCGAAATTTCCTCCCAGGAATGTATCCCTTCATTGAAAGCCTGCCACCATTGAGATACAGCCCCTTGTAAGGCGGTGCCTTCTAATTGAACCTTTTCTGTTTCTGAGAGGGGCTGCCCTATAAACGTATCCACCACCCATCTTAGATGAGACATTGGGTCATCCATAATTTTTTCTGAGAACTTAGGCAGGCTGTTTTCAATAGATTTTATGCTAAGCCACGAGGCCAAACCAGTGAAAGCATATGCAGGCATATTCAACTAAGATCCTAGTACCCTCTCGTCCACCAAAGCAGGAATTTGAGCTACTTCCTCTTGAATTTTCTAAGTTCTTTAATGAAGCCCCTCATTGTCCTCAATCAAGGACACAACTTCAGTAACGCCTCCCCCTTCATTGAAGCATCTATTCTCTTAACCTTTTCTCTGATAACCATAATCACTCTATCCTCAATCAGGGTGGGCATGTTAACTTCAATTTGGTCCACTCTATGAATTATAGTTTCTTCGATGGCGTAGTTGCCCATCGCAAATCCTTGTAGCCTATCATCAAAAGAAGTCACCAACCTATCTGTCCTCCTGCACTTCGATCGATACAAACGGGTCTCAGTCTCCTGTAGCCCCTCGCTGAAAACATTTATCTGGTCCCAATTCAATAGTACTGAAATAACCAGGTCCTTTAGCCTGTTTTTATGACAAAATAATCAGCTTATTGTGACTTAAATAGGGAACTTTATGTTTTATCATTTATGTTATAGGCCTATAACATTGCTATTTTACAGATATTTCAGATATTAGGAGGCTATTAATAGGAAACAAATCCACACTAGAGGATGGGAAAATAATTACAATTATGCTCAGCTGCAACGGCGTAGAAAACTAATTTTTCTAGGAAGGGTCTGGTATAAAATCTTACGACGGCTACCTTTAACCAAAATTAAAGTAATTGTGTACGTATACATATATATATTTGGACCATCTGAGGAAGTAAGGGTGTCCATAAAATTCCAATGGGTGTCCGCCCCCCCAAACTCTACTTTCCACACCCTTGCCAATTGTGGGGACTGAGGAGTTTACGTATTAAACAACTTAGTCGATGAAGTCATTGATAAAATTTTCTAGTACGGATAAATTATTTTTAAGGAAAAGTCCTTGTTTGATCTAGGATGAAAGATACTTAAGAATCTATTTGTAACTCTAGATTCCGAAGATATTGCCTTGTTAAAGGAAAGACTATACTAGTTAGATCAGGAGCAATATGTACTGTTAGTGGGCCAGAAGTATCAATTATTATTAGTCATGAAAGGGTTACATGGAAAAATAGGGAATAACACTAAGTTTATTACTGAGTTAGCACGAAATTATATTTAACATTATCAAAGGTTGTATGTACCAGCAGCGAATTCGGGCAAATATATTAATACAATTTTGTGAGCTTTAGTTGCAAAGAGATACTGCCTAAGTTTTAACGCAATAATTCTCCAATGCCACAGAGTAATTAAATATAAGTATTATTACTATTATTATTATTATTATTATTATTATTATTATTATTATTATTAGCACCGCGTCTTACTACGCGTTCGGATTATACGCATAAATATAAGTAAGTTTCTCAAAAAGTTTGTTATTTTTACTTAAACCTCTTATGAGAAATTTTGTACAACAATGATCTATCTCCATTTTGGACTCAATAGTGCATATTTACAATTTTTATTGGTCAAAATTTATAAATGAGTAATTTAATAGAAATGCGATGACATGAAGATGTACAATACCTAATAAAATGTCTAAAATGTTAACCGGAAGCAGAAATTTTAATACGAAGTGTTGACCCTTGTTGACCCAATATAGATAGTCGGATAATCGGTCAAAACATACAAATGAGGACATTAGTTCTTTAAAAATAAAATTATAAAACTTAAAACTGGGATTTAAAAAGTGTTTTACATAGGTATAGTGCAATATATGCTTGGGATTGTCTTATGTATATAATTTCGTTTCAAACATATTGTGAGTTTTGAGTAAATATCTACATTTTTTAACAATCGAGCGAGAAAGTCTGTGCGGAGCTCGGTACAATTTTTTTACTTGAAAATATATTACAGGGCTATTTTATCATGTTACATACTCACCAGATATACATTCTGAATCAAATCAAGTGGTTTTTTTTTTACGTTTTCAAAAGTCTGACATCAATCACTATTAATCAAGTATATATTTCTACATCCTTAACATTTAAAACAGTAAGCCTACACAGATATCAATTTTGAACAAAATCGTTGGAGCTATTTTAACAATATTTGAATTTAAAACATTAGTCATAAGTTTACCATTTTTAAATTGGCCCTAGATTTATTTTTCCCTGAAAAAATATTATTTAGCGATAGACCTATTTATAATCTGAAACACTGCCTAAATTTCCAATCTGAACAAAAACTTCAAAGCCATTTTTAAAATATTTTAGATTTGAATAATAATAATGTAAATTAAATATAAATACATTTTTTACTGAAAAATAAATGTAGGGGGACTACAGTGCTATTAGTAATTTAAATCAATCATAATATATACATTTTGAACAAAACCATCACAACAATTTTCTAGAAACATTTAATTTTTCAAAATTAATCTCTAGTAAACTATCCTTTAGGGTGCTACATGAGAGAACACTGAGAAGCGCTGCAGGCGCTTAGAAATCCCTGCTTATTTATTAAATGGTTTGATGTTTTTAGTATGATTTTCAACGAAATGTAGGCGAAAATTATCAGCAGGTTTCTAACCAGCTAAATGTATAAATTTTGAGTTTAAATTTAATTAAAAAAATTCAACTAGACTTTACTAAAAAATTTCATTTCTGGGAATAAAGCAAAAGGTTAAAAATCTAGATCCAGCCTTCCTCTACGAAATAAAATCATATTTTAATAGTCACAATATATAAGTTTAATATAATATGAGACTGTTTTATAGGATTTTATAAAAGTTAACAAACGTTTAAAAAAATTGGAATTGAAATTTAGACTTAAAAATGTCATAAATTTCACTCTCGCCTACATTTTGGGGGAGAAAATATTTTAAATTATCAAATTCCTTCATAAATAATTCGATATTTGTAAACGTCTGTAACGCTTCTCAATGAGCTCCCATGTAGCACCCTTAAAATAATTTTCTCTAAAAAGTTAGACATAAAGTATTATTTTTCATGACAAATACATCCAAGACATCCCTTTTAAAGAAAATAGCTAAAGCTATTTTCGAAAAGTTCGAAATTTTTCAAAAATAATAATTAATAAACAATTTTTACTTTAAGGGTTAGAATTAAAATTTTAAAAAACTACTGCAAGTTTTAACAAAATCCAGCTTCTGTTGTGACACAAAGTATAGAAACACAAACCTAGATAGTCTTGGAGAGTAACCCAGGAGTGGGTGGGATCACTTCAAAGAGAGGTGGGATGGCTGGGTGAACCAGAAACTCCGCTTTTGGTAGAGTACCCCGAGAAAAGTGAGATCTCTTTTTTGGTGGCTCGGGGCCTTCTGGCGGTAAGGTTGTGTTTTATCATACTAGGTACTTGTTAGCTGCTTCGGCTGTGTAAGTCCTCACCACGAATTATGGCATTGCATTGAGACACTCAGATGTACCTTATTTGAGCAAAGCAACCAAAGAGTAGCGAGCTGGGTCAGGACTGCGGGGACCTTATGAGCCGTTAGTGTTGTTCTCGGTGGTTAGGGGGCTTGATCACTGTCCTTCTGGAGAAATATAGACATGGGTGGATTGTAGGCACGGCTTGGGATACTCTTCTCACTGGTCCGGCTCTGGTGTTCTGACGCTGTTCGTGGGAGCGTCTCGTGTGTGTGTGTGTGTGTGTGTGTGGGTAGACTCTGATGTAACTTTTTTTCAGAGCATCTCACATACGAGCAGCATGAACTCTGGCTAGAGAATTTCACCAGGGTTAATTGACCCTGTAGGCTGAGTCCCAGTCACCGGGTGATGAGCAGGTGCACTACAAGGCTCATTGACTCATATACTTTCCTTTTACGTCACTGGAGGCGGTCTATATTCACAAAAATCCCACATAAACAACACACTTTCTTTCTCTCTCTCTCACACACACACATACACACACAAAAAACACACGCACTGTCTTCCGCCCCACCTAATCCACAAGTTTGAACACCAGTGGGATTGGTTTTGGGAGACGGACCAGGCAAGAGCCGTAGTTTTGGCCCTGTAAAGGGATGATTTCAGATGATGTTACATTAGTATCGTACGTTCCAATTGGCTCATTTAAACACATATAAAGCACAATATTTGTTTGATTTTATCTAGGTGACAACTGACCCTGACTGTTACCGCCACCCCTCACTTGACATTTTGTATCGGAGTGCAAGGTGTCGTACTGCCTCCCTTACGTGTTCCTGGCTTTTGAGCGTTCTGAACGTGCGCTAATCTACGTCCTGCGATGTAGGCATCGGGATCGAGAGAAGACTGCTAGATGAGGCGTTGAAGAATCCCGGGCCCGGGAAGCAACTGGCCCCGAGAATAAAGAAGTTGGCAGCGAGCGTTGGGGGATCCACCGTCAGCGGTCGGTAGGCTTTTGCAGTCCATCTTAGCAGGGGAAGTCGAAGGTTTCCGTTCACGGACACTGAAGGCTCTTCCGCTCATGAAGGAGCTCGTTCCAGGTGGCAAGTGGTTCGCCACAAGCTCGAAGGCCGAAGCTTTAGTGGCAGCTGCCCTCTCGAGGGGCAACAGGCCTGTAGATGAGGCCAAAGCCAGTGGGGCCACTCTAACTCCCGGAGTCGAGCGTGGTCGAAGCAAGTGGGAGTCGCCTTCGGGTGACGAATCGGCCCTTACCAGGGCCAACAGGGCTGGTGTGAAATCCCAAAATACTGGGGAGGTGAGTGAAGCAAGTGGGGCCCCTACAACTACTGGAGGTGAGCATGCCACTGACCGAACACAGCAAGAGTCACCTTCGGGAGATGAATCGGCCCTTTCCAAGGCAACAAAGGCTTGCGTGACTTCTCAAATTACTGGGGCGGTGGGTGCAACAAGCAGAAAACCTGGAAAAGCCAGCAAGTACCCTCCAACTACCAGTGGTGAGCGTGCCACTGATGGACAAAAATAACTGGAGGCCCTCTTCAAGGCCAACAGCACGTAAACCGGGAAGGATGGCGAAAGCTCCTGCCAGCACGATGGGTGGAAACCAAACGGTGCCAACGGAAGCCCTGACCAGGGGGAGCCCAGCCATATATCTCCAGTAAATACCACTGCAAGCAGCACTGGTACGAGTGTGATTTCATGGGCCTCAAAAACTTGCATCATCTCCGACACCTCCCACCAAGGTGTGTCAGTCGGTAAGAAATGCCGGGCTTAAATTTCTTCATACTAGGAAGACCGGGTCACACGCATCGCGCGTGTCGACAGCTTGGGCGATTCCGTGGACGTGGAGGGGCTGTCTTCAGGGCCAGAGCTCCCGTTTATGCGCGATGAGTCGAGTCAGGGGTCCATTGATTAGTTTAAGGGATTTCAGAGCGTAAAACTCCGCCGAAGGGGTAAGGCTGGCAGGCAATACCAGGAAGCTATTTAATTGAAACCAAAACCATTTAGGCGGTAGCTCTGGTGATAAGAGTGAGGTCAACGGTGTCCCGGGCCAGGGTGCGCCAGCATTGGGTAAAAGAGGAAAGCGGTGGAAACCTAAGGGTAACAACGCAAGCCGTGTCTCACATCAGCTTGGTACTGGTGGTTCTGGTTCGGCTAACAAACCCAAGGGAAAGATCCCTCCCATAATCTTGTGTGATGTGGAGGACTTTTCCAAGTGGGTGAGGGCCATCCAATCCAAGGTTTGAGAGCCTTTGGAGTTGATAACGTATCCGGGGGATCGATTCCACCCTCAGTGCGGGTCGGAGGAGGCTTACCGTGCCCTTCATAAGTTCTTGCCTAGATTGGGGATTCAGTATTGATCTTACGAGCTTGGATGGGAGCTATTAGTCAGTGTTGTGGTGAAGGGGCTCCTGACACGGACAAACCCTGGCGACATCCAGGAAGACCTGGGGGAGACTGGTTTCACCATAAAATCCGTCACCCATATGCTCTCACAATGGAAATGGGATCATAGGAATGGAGAAAGGCAGTGGTTGCCGAACTTCGTTATCACTTTGAGTCCCAGGGAGCATACCGCAAGGCTCTATTCCATATTAGTCATGAAAGTGCTTCGCGTCAGGGTGGAGAAGCACAAGTCTCCCAACGGCCCAATACAGTGCAATAACTGTTTCCTATTTGGACATTTGCAGAGGTATTGCCGTGCTAACCATATGTGTGGGTTCTGTGGTGGTAACTACGATAGAGGCGGGTGCCCGGAGGAGAGACAATCTCCCCCGAAGTGGGAGCTCAGGATATCACTCCTCAGTGTGGCGGGGCTGTCCCACGTACAAGTCTTTGTGGGTGGTAGGAACTGTGCGAGCCTCCAAGGGTAAAGAAGGGAGGATGGATAGTCTAAGCGAAGGCCAGAAACCCTTGGGGCACGTTGTGGTACGGAAGGTGACAGTGACTCCAGCTCCAACATCAAAGCCGGAGGTGAAATATTTCGCCAGTGTGTTGTCGGGGAGACCAACCCCTCCCCCTCAGGTCAAGGCACCTGCCAAAGCCACCTTACCAGAAAAAGTGGCATCCGGTTCTTCCCTCTTGGTCGAGGACCCGTCCAAGACCACTCCTCTCCCAATCCCAGCTCTTATTTCCCCTTACCCCATTCTCTGATCCTCTATCCTAACCCTTTAGAACCACTCCGACCCTTTACTACCACTCCCCACTAGTAACCCTTTCGTCCCTGCCACACCCAACCCGCTCCCCACACCTACCCCAGAGAGTGAGAGTGCAAAGCTCAAAAATGGCATTAAGCTACTCAGGGGCATTCAGGGACTTGGTCAATAGGACTTTTCATCGAGTCTCTTGAGGAAGGTCCAGGAGTCTCCGAGGAGTAACCATGACCACTTTGTCATGGAGCACATAAACCTCTACCTGGTCTATCATGGAAGTACACCCGAATAGAGAACCATCAGTGTTGAAGGAGCTCATGGTTGCACTTTGGAACGCTAACGGAATCGCGAGGAAGAAGGCTGAGATTGAAAGTTTCCTGGCAAAGCATCGTGTTGACGTAATGCTCTTGTGAGAAGCCCACTTGCGCTCCGTAGATAGTTTTTCGTTAGCAGAGTTCATCTTCCATCGGAGTGACCGAGTGGGGGATGTGGTAAGGGATGGAAAGGCAGTCCTGATCTGAAGGGGCCGTGACCATCACGTCATCTCGCTTCCTCCCCTCCAACACATGAAAGCAACAACTATCCAACTGGTGACCTCTACCAGCCCAGTGCAACTAATTTCCATCTACTTCCTTCCCTACCACCTGTTCGACCGGGTTACGAGGGCTGACATGGAGGTACTGCTTCGAGGTACCACGCCTGTTTTAATCGGTGTTGACTTCAACGCTAAGCACCCTTTATGGGGCTCTAGAATTATGTGAGTTCATGGCGGATTGTTCTGCGACGTCATAGATCCACACGGCTTGGTGGCTTCGGGCCATTGCACCCCACCCACTTACCTCACAATCCCTATGGTTTCCCGGACGTCCTCAACTTCATTGTCTCCAGAGGGATCAGAAGGCGGTTAGTGATGAAGTCTTTAGCTGAGTTAGACTCGGATCACAGTCCCGTTCTTGTGAACCTGGGACGCACAGTGTCCTTCATATAGCCCCCCACCCCCCCAAAAAAACCCGACCTTAAGCACAGTGACTGGGATAAGTTCACAAATGTGTTGAGAGAAAGGTTGGGACCCACCCTTACCTGTCGAATAGTGGAAGAAATCGATCATGGTGCGGAGTTCATAACCTCCACCATCAAATGGTCGCTCGAAGCTACAACGATAAGGCACCGTCGTAAGAGGGCACCACAGGCTTCTTTGCCCGATTCTATTCTCGGGCACGTCCGGTAGAAAAATCGGCTGAGGAAGGCTTGGAAAATCTCAAAGGACCCGGTAGACATGGCCAGCTGGAGCCGTAAAGTCTATGTGGTTCGCGAGATGGTTCAAGAATACCGAAACAGTGTCTGGGAGGACAAAATTGAGAGCCTATGCGTGCAGGATAGGTTCCTGTGGTGTATGACGAGGAACTTGATGTGGATCAACTCCGACCAGGAGAAAGCCGATGCTCTCTCTGGGCATTTAGAAGCACAATTTGTACCGACTGACGACCCGTTAGACCCTGTGCACATTTCGCACTTGGCTCAGGTTATCAGTGCGATCTCGTACAGACCTTTGGATGAACATCAACCCACGGAGGCAACAGAAATGTCGCGGGAGTTGGCCACTCTAAGACTAAACAAGGCCCCTAGACTCGACGGTATCAATAACGTGGTCCTCAGAAAGCTGCCCTTGAAGGCGATTAACTTCCTCGTGGAGTTATTCAAAGCCATCCTGCTCTTGAGTAACTTCCTCGAGGTGAGGACCTGATCATAGCTTCTTCTTACTGACCGATCAGCTTACTCGACTGTTTGGACAAGTTGTTCGAGAGACTTCTACTGACGAGACTGACCCGATATGTTCGCGAGGCGGTCATATTGTTGTACGATCAGTTCGGCTTTTGGTCGGGACACGCTACGTCTCGCCAACTCTTCCGGCTCGTGGAGAAGGTCACGAGGAACTTCAACATCAACAGGATGACTGGTACTGTCTTTCTAGACGTGGCAAAGGCCTTAGATAGTGATGGCATGAAGGTCTCCTTTTCAAAATCCTCTCCCTTCTACCTAGTTAAGGGTGTACAATATTATCTATTCCAACGCACCTTCTCCACTACATTTGAGAACGCCAATTTTCAAGTCATAGGCATCCGGGCTGGAGTGCTGCAGGGTTCCCTCGTGGGCCCGGTGCTCTTCAGTATATATGTGAACGACATTCCTAAATCCCCAGACATCAAGTTGGCACTGTATGTGGATTACACGGCTCTAGTAACAGAGTCGTGGCAAGGACATCTGGCTGAGAGGTGACTACAGATGCACCTGACGCATTTGGAGGGGTGGCTGACCACCAGGAGGACACATATTAACGTGGAAAAGAGCACAGCAGTGCTCTTCACATGGAAAAGAAAGTTCTACAGGTCAGCCCCACTATGGCTTTTCAGAGAGCAGATCAGATGGGTGAACAGTTCTAAGTACCTGGGACTTACTTTGGACACCAAACTGAACTGACGATTACACTGCAATAAGAGACTTAACAAGGTGAGGCAAAGGCTGGGAATCCTAGGCCCACTGTTTAGCAAGCGTAGCTCCCTGTCCACAAGGAACGGTCTGACACTGTACAAGCAGTTGCTCAGCCCGATCCTCGACTATGCGTGTCCCGCTTGGAGCCACCTGGCGGACACGTGTATGAGGAGGATGCAGACATTCCAGAGCAGGTGTCTGAGGATCTTTGTGGACGTACCTTGGTACGTTTCGAATGTGACTCTGGATCGGGACTTGGATATGCCTACTATCAAGGACCACTTCCGGAATCTGGTGAGGTCCTTCTACGACAGACTTCCTGGTGCTATCAATCCTCTTATCCAGGAGCTTGAGAATTACGTCATCGACCCTTGAGGGTACCACCGTGCCAAAGCCCTGCTCGGATAAACGATAAGTGTCACACATTGGTTTGGGAGTCTCTCACCCAAACACACCCCCCCCCCCCCA
>CABEEJ010003480.1:65481-81919 GCA_901482245.1 Timema douglasi | reverse complement strand
GGGGGGGGCGCGTTCGGATATTCAATTTGTTCGGTTAGTCAAACTTTATAAACCGGACACACTCAATGTAAAATCAATTCATTTTATGAAGATTAAAATTCGTAGTAAAACTGGATCTATCATGGATACGAATTTATATCATAGCCTACACAAAGTGGATTTGGTAGTAGTACAATCCTTTAATAGTTCTGTGTAAAGAAGTGCTTTCATATGGATATCCTTGTAATGAACTCACATACATTATCAAGATAAAATTATTACACTATTATTTTCTGATGATTGACGTTTCAGATGAAATAACCGTGTGTATTTGCGTCCACTTTATATTCAAATCCTTCTTATTGTTCTAAGGAAGGTAAATGTTTGGTATTTACAACATTTGTTTACACTATTTCCTTTCAAAAATATTTTATTTTTGATTTATTTTCCCTCCGGTAGAATAGAGATATCAGGTCAATTACTAACCTAACCTAATCTAGCCTAACCTAACTCGGGCCTGCGGTTTATTTTAGGCGGGTTCTAAATTCTACGATGTTTCAAATGGCGCAACCAACACGCCACCCAGACAAGTATTCCTCACTCATTCAAACTTTTGTCACCTGACCTTTGACTCTTGAAGATATCACTGGAGTAAAAATGTACCACGTGGATCTATAGCTCGACTTAATATAGTATAGGCTATAGGCTGCTTGTGATTATCGCAATAAAATGTATTCAAAACTTGTTATTGGGAAACGTTCTTTAGGCCGAGTCCTCACTAGACTTTCTAGACAAAGGATTACTCGTCAAAGATGTAGATTTTGAGCTGCTGGGGTCTAATTTTAATCAAAACGTAACTTATATTTCCCCTTTCACACCGCGATGAGAACTTTAAAACGACCTCTCTTCCAATTTTCTATTTGTTGCACCATACCACTCATGTGTGAATTAAGTTATCGTTATTTTTAACTGTAGGCCTAATATTAGATACTATTCACTCGCCTACAGGTTGGTCGCCATTATTATAAAAAAAACGTATAGGCCTACATTAGGCGAGCCGAGCCTGTAACGTCACAGATTCGTCTAAGTGGGACGGGCCAGCAAGCACGCTACAAGCAGGCTACGAGCACGCTACGAACACGCTACGAGCACGCTACGAACCATTCGCAGCGGTCCACCGGATGTCGGTTTTTCCAACGAACACAAAAGGATTCGTTGGTCTAGTTGGGACGCTAGTTGCGTGCTCGCAAGCACGGAGAACTGGTCTGAGGAATCTGTATTCCAGTTGATAGAATATTATAGAAACCATAGTGATTCACGGGACCCCCAAGGATAAAAACTATTATAAAAAGAATCCAAAGGAAGATGCCTGGGGGGATTAACAGGACAAGCCGAAGATGTTTGCAAACGAGAAATAATTAGTTTTTGCGGTCAAATTTTACTCAGCAAATTCTCAGTCCACAAATGTACTAAAACTTTGAATCTCACAGTAGTTCCGAACAGGCCCGTTTTTTAAAATACAATTATATGGCACCATCGCCAAGGATTTTGTTGTATTTTTAAATATTATTATTAGCACCGCGTCTTACTACCCGTTCGGGTTACACGCACTTACGCTAATGTGTAATGGTAGGGTGATTGTGAGATGNCCCGTTCGGGTTACACGCACTTACGCTAATGTGTAATGGTAGGGTGATTGTGAGATGAAATGGAGGACCTACAGTTTAACGTGGAATCCGAACCACGGTGGAGGCCTGGCATTCCCCACATTCACAAGATGTATTGTCAGAGGTGAAGGAAGGGTTTGGTAGTCAGATAAATCTATGCCGGGACCGAGGATTGAACCCCGGCCGCCAGCATAGAAGTCTGAAAGCTTACCCCTAGACCGCCAGGTCACCAATTTTTAAACAGATTGTCCATAATTAGCATAGCACCATCCCACATAATTAAGGCTAAGGCTTCTTCGTTATCAGACATTTAGCAGAGCTAAAATAGCTAATTAAATTGAAATAAAGTGCACCCTCGTAGATACTGAATTGATTATTGTTCGCGATTCATGTCTACACGCTGTAAGCCATAAGTTATTATCATGTTATTTTTAACGGTTCACATTGGTTAGTCTATTTGTGGTTTTATGGTTCCTGGTTCATTCCCCGCCAAAGGCAACCTATTTGTAATATTATTTCTCACGTTGCGGGTACCAGCCTATCATTCTTATTCGCTGTTCATGGGGGGTTAATTCGTTAAGAAACGTGATAGAATCGTCTCTTTTTCCCTCCTTGTCCTTCTTGAGGGAGACAGAAGATGTAGCCTACATCACGTATATATCTACTGGAAAAGAGGCATATTTTATTTGCTGGTATACAATGAAGCACAAATCATGGTTCCCATGGAGATGTAGGCATACACCAAGAATGGTTGTACAGATGACCCACAGCAGAAAAGGTGGAAAATTGCTAGGAAAATCGGGTTTTCGTTGTAAGCCACTATTTTTGTCGATATCCTGGACCACTAAAATTCAAATTAGGCCTAAGTGTTTGTCAAAATCAGTTAAACTATTCTCTCGTGGTTTCAACTACCGGAAATGAGTTTATCAACTTAACCAATAGGCTATAAGGTAGAGGCATATATGGTACAGCCCAGGGTTTAGCAAACTTCTTTGGGCCACGATCGCCTTATAAATTTATCAAAGGTCTCGTGACCACCCATACTTTCTTCACACTACGTTTGATTTTTTGGTCTATACCTTCCTTCAATTAAATATTTGCTCAAAAACTTGTGTCCCGCGTTAGCCAACTACGCCACCGAGGCGGGTCCCACCTTTATAGAAAAAAAACCCCAATGGAACGTATATTCTCATACTAAGCTATTTATTTAAAAAAACAACACATTATTGATTATGACAGATCAAGGTCATTTTGATCACAATCGAATATTATTTGAAAGTTCTTGATATATTTGTGAGTTTAGAAGACCCAAGGATCGACTTTTAATGATAATGTGGCGTTCTTAAGCGATCCGCTAGAAATTGCTGCGAGATCGACCGGTCGATCGCAATCGAATAGTTGCCGACCCCAGGTATATATCTTGTATAACTTATAAAGAGCGCGATAGAGAATGGAGGAAAGACTTTACAAATCAACTCCAAACAAAACATGTTTATAAAATCAGTGACAATTTTTTTTCTTGTCCTATTCTGGGACAGTCATTCTAAAATCTCTGGCTGGAGTCGGGGTATACTCATCAATAGGCTACTATAGGCCTATTCTTGTTAATTGACTCAGATAAGGGCTTATAACGTTCCTGGACGGAGCCATCCGAAAATAGGAAAGAAAACAGTGGAGCAGGAAAATACAAATGACAATAACTTACAATTTGTGTTGAGATCCCCCCATTAAATGACATAATTCTATTCACAAAGATCCATTCTACGCTCTTATAACAGTTATCCTTTGTTTCCCGAGTCTTCAGCTCTTAATCGACCGAAATATGTGGATTATTGGACTTCTCAAAGAGGAAAATGTCAACTTTTAAACACTAGTCTTTATATGTAAGTTCTGGAGTCACGTTTTGTGTTCATTCCAGTAAACAGACATAAATCATTGAGAAATATTTTTCGCTAACTTTGTAGATGTGCATTTTATCAACTGAAATTATTATGGTCCCCTTACTAGAGAGTGCACCTAGTTTTTTTTACCATTTATATGGCAGCTGCCTTTATTCAAGGTTCAACTATAGATTTTAAAATGACCTCTCAAAAAGACAAGCTAAATAAATTGTAGACCTACGATGTAGACATTCTGGCTACTTTATTTAAATCATACGTAGGCCATTCTTAGCTTGTTATGATATGTGAAAGAATATATAACATTGTTTCAAAAACAATGTAAAAATAACATCGCATTTCCCAAATCTATTTATAATTTTATTTTTACCCATATCTCGGAAATATTAAGTTTATAAATTATCCTTTCAGATATATTTTTTTTAAACTTAAAGAGTTCTACAGCTTTGCAATGATGAGTTATTTCGTATTTCAAAGAGCTGTGTAAATATGATGGAAATTTACTTCCTGTACAAATTACTCTCAAAGTAGGCCTACTTTCCACGAAAAAATTAGATCCGCCATTTTGTGTTGATGTTAAACAGTGCGTAGATACGACATTTAATCATCAAAATCGTTAAAACTGATCTTTCTTTTTTTGTACATAACTAAGCTAAGTAAATTTTAGGGTTGGATAGATGGTTCCAAAAACCCCTCAGATGAACATTTGATACCAAGAGTAACAAAAGATATTGCGAAAACTACTTTTTTCATCAAAATCTTTAATCCAAATTTTGCTTACGATCGCAATACTACCTCTTTCCGCAGAGTTCACGTGAAAATAAAGTTGGCCGTAAAAACTGTTTCTCAGTAGAACTCAGGTTATTTATTAGACTACTTAGAACCCAATCCTAGACTATTAAGGCGCGTACAGAAAGAAAGCAGGTTTCCTGCTTTCCGACTAACCAGCGCTGATTGGCGCTGACCTGCGTCAGCAACGAGATTGTGTTTACAGATGGGACCGTTCATAGTGAAAGCAGGTTCGCGCTTGTCAGCGATATATATATAGTAATTAAAATCCCTCTACCATCGCGAGCCGCTCAGTCGGTAGAACACCTACGTAGATGAGACTCCACCTCTCAAGTTATTCGTGGTAGGATGCTTAGGTTGGTACTTCTGTAATTCTAGTGTAACCGCGACGAGACAAGAGGAGTCACCATAGTGACTTACCTGTTAGGGAATCACCACGGTGCTGCAAGGCCCTTGTTCCGAATAGCTAGATCCTATGTTTGATAATGAATGTGTATGCATACATACAAATTGGGGTAAGGCACCAAAAAGTATGTAGCAACGTAATATGTTGTGTTGGACCAGTGGCGGCTCGTGTATAGGCACTGCAGAACTGCAGCACCCCCTATTTCCACTTGATATTATCGATAACATTTGATATATTGAATTTTTTTTTCTTTAATTCTTTATTTATTTTTGTAGTACAATATATATTTCTTAAGCTTAATGTCAGTACTTCATTAGCCAGACCCCAGTTTATGAAAAAAATACAAACATCTTTGTATGGAACTGTGCGCTCCACAGTGCCAGAAACGTGGTGTTTGACTGTTGTGCGCATGCGTACATAGGAGGGGGGTGGGTAGGAAGGTAGGACTGCTAGGTAGAGAGAGAGCACTGTTGCTCTCGCAGTGCCGGCTCTAGCATGGTATTGGAAGGAAGTTTTTTTTACTCAGCGTTTGTTGTGCTTAAAAACCGCGTACTATATTATTGAATGTGATAAAGTGTAGAAGAGTGTGAAATCAGATTATTATTCTGCTTCCAGATATTCTATTTGATTCATTTTTTTTCGGTTATTTTATTTAACAGAAAGACTAAATGCGCTTGCACTACTTTCAATCTAGAAAAATATCCTCAATTGTCATCCGGAGATCAAGGAGAAAATTATTGAACTTTTTGCGCAAATTAAAACAAGAAGAATGGATTTAATTTTTAAATGAATAGATAAATCTTGAACTGTAACAATTTAAGTTAAAGTAAGTAAAAGATGTTTGGGTTTTTTGTTAAGATTTTATCAAGTTCCTGAATAAATTTTCTTTTTATACATGTTTTTTTTTCCTTTTACACAATTTTAAAACAAAGGCTAAACATTTTCTGGAGCAGCACCCCCACTAATTTTAGCTACGAGCCACCACTGGTGTTGGTACAAAGCAGAAATTATCACTTCACTGACGCCGAAAAATGATGCCCTCTGTTCATAGGATATGACGATTAAACAAAGAAAAAAAGCAATAATTTAACACTGATCTTAATTTTACAAATTTAGTGGTAGAAAGTGGAAATAGCGATTAACAAGGTTAGATGAAAAAATATTGTATCTTTCCCCTTGATAGCTTATTTGACCCCATAATAATTGTCTTGGTAAAAAAAAACGAATGTTTAGTTGTAGTCTTGAGTTGGATGTTAATAAATGGACAGTTATTGTTGTATAAATCTTCTTCCTTCCTGTTTTTTTTTCTCGATAAAGAGATCTCAATAAATTTGCAATCGTCACTACCTAAATATTTGAAGGTGAATATATCTCACTTCTGGTAGTTAGCGTGGATACAATGTATATCCATTCCGGTGATAGGTGGTCCAGACTTCAACCCACACCGGCTACCACTAAAAATTATGTCAAAAAACAAAATAAAATTAAGCTTTTAGCTAGCGCCAAACGAGGTTTTTCTATCCAAAAAAACATCTCGTCCATTTTCTTTTTCTTTCTTAAAAAAAATTGTTGTCATGTTAATCAATATTATTATTATGCACCGCGTCTTACTACCCGTTCGGGTTATACGCTTTAAGTACTAATTACGCTAATTTATTGGGATTTGGGAAGGTTGAATTAGAGGAAGTGAACCCGCATTTGCGTGGAGGGAGAGTGGAAAACCATCTAGGAAAAACCACCCTCAGTTCACCCGACCGAGATTCGAGCCTCGATCTCCCCGTCCTCATCAGTCGAGCTCAACACGACAAGCGCGTTAGCCAACTACGCCACCGAGGCGGGTGTCATGTTAATCAAATAATTAAAATAATTAGAGGAAATCAATGTATCAGCGTATGGAGTAATGAAACTTCAGTGGTGTTGTTCATGGAGTAAAAAAACGTTCGGTTGAAAAATATTAAATAAGTTGATACAGAAATACGCCGGCAGGGTATGCAACGTAGATATATAAGACAATAAAAACTAGCGAGATATGGTGAATATTATTTACAATATATTTCCCTACATGTATACTATAGACATGTTTATTTATTAAGCTGTATAGCCTGTGTAGGCCTACTGTATAAATGTGTAAGTACTGTACGTATTTACTGTATAGGCCCCTATGTGTACAACAAGTTTGTATATATATATTTATTTATTTATATATATATTTATATATATTATTTGTATTGCTTATATGCAATAAACATACTGTATTTATCTACTGTGTGAATAATGTAGACTATATATGTATACTGTATATATTTGATAAAACTCGTTCAACTGTACTTTAAATCTTGAGAAAATAAACTGTCTTCCCGCCAACCATTCCGTATTCTGCCGCTTAGTCCGAGTTTTCACTAATTAAATAATTGTTGTTAAATAATCTTCAATTCTCTAAGATAAATTGGCTGCTATTTTTTACATAGGTTGCCTTTGTTCCTCGGTTTGATTAGATTCAACAGACATTTCAGCTGGATGTTGCTCAAAGCCTTCTCCATCTAAAATTGTATCGTGTATTAAAACATTCTTTGTTTGTCTAGCTTTAGGTCATTCGATAAATAATTCTCGCCATAATATTTCCTACCGCGGAATATTGGATGTGAACTTGTTTTATTCCTCTTCAATGTTGGACGATCACTGTCGAGAAGTAAAAACTCTTCATCAGTTGATGGATGAACTGGCCATATTAACGGCGGACATAATTAGTGAAAACTGGCGGGTTTTTAGGTTTTCATCTGCGTACTTTGTGTAAGGTTGCCAGACCTCCCGATTTTCCGGAATTGTCCCGGTGTCTCGAAAGACCACTTCGGGGCACATGATTGTCCCATTTTTAACATTTTTTTTTGTTTCGTTATCTTTTACCCCGCGATTGGTGATGTAGGAGTCCTATTAACATTATTTTTGTCAGGTTGGTATACATAGGTAAAACACAATTGGGGTAAGTCCCGTCTATATAAGTTTAGTGGAGACCTGGTGGTCCAGGGGTAAGGTGTCGGACTTCTATGCTGGTGGCCGGGGTTCAATCCTCGGTCCCAGCACAGATTTATCTGATTACCAAACCCTTCCTTCACCTCTGACAAGACATCTTGTGAATGTGGGGAATACCAGGCCTCCACCGTGGTTCGGATTCCACGTTAATCTGTAGGTCTTCCATTTCATCTCACAATCACCCTACCATTACACATTAGCTTAAGTGCGTATAACCCGAACGGGTAGTAAGACGCGGTGCTAATAATAATAATAATAATATAAGTTTAGTTACATTATCTTTTAACTTGTACGCCATTGAGTCAATGTGAGAGAGTAATTGTAAATGCGGGGATATGTTTGTTTCGTGGCTCTGAAATTGATCTATATATCACATTTAATGTACAGTGTTTAAGCCTAAACATGCCGAAAAGACAGTGCAAGATGAAGGAGGCAAAATCTTATCGCAAATATGATTAAACTTTTAATTTTGGCTTGTCTTTAAAAAAAATCAAATTATTACTGTTGCTGTTTTCTATTTTGTAATATGTAAAAGGCATTTATTTTATGTACCGCGAAAATTGAAATAAAATTGTGATACTTGATTTTTTTTTTTGTCCTAGTTCGCCCCAACAAATATCTGGTCGCTCTATTAAGAGTACATCTACACGCGCTGGAAAATCTGTAAGCAGGCAGCCTGCTTTCTTTCTGTACACACCTTTATAGAGGTGGAATGCAAGATAACCACAGTGCCGCGGTGTTTTGTGCAAGTTATATTGATAAATAAAAGAGGAAAGTAGGTCTAGTAATAAATTGAATACTTACAAAAAAACTCCATATCATCATCCTGCAATCGAGTTATACCAACCGAGAGGCCACGGTCTACTGGTGAAGACAGTGCCAACTTCTGTGGATAGAAGGGGTCATATGTCGTTAATCTCAGTTTTCTAGACTGGAGCCGCTATTTGTTTCATTAGAGTTGCTCCTCATTTGTCCTCTTAAGGCTAAGTTGACTGTTCTAGACCCACTGCTTCACAGAAAAATCTGGAAGGACCGGGGATCTAGCTCGGGACCTCTGGAACTGTAGCCATGAACCCACAGAGGTGGTCGATTAAATGATATGGCTCTCGAAATAAAACTGGCTTCAATAAATCATACCCCGTCAGGAAAGGTGTTATTAGCTTTTGTCTGTTCTACCAACACTCGGCAAATAATAAGTCGTGTGTTGATAGTCTTAGCTAACTCATTGCTCTTGATAACATTATCTCCCTGTCCGACAGCTGTATATCTCTGTCTGACAGCTGTATATCTCTGTCTGACAGCCATTTATCTCAGTCTGACAGCCGTTTATTTCCGTCTGACAGGTGTATCTCTCTGCCTAACAGCCTTATCTCCTTGTCCGACAGCTGTATATCTCTGTCTGACAGCTGTATATCTCTGTCTGACAGCTGTATATCACTGTATGGCAGCCGTATATCAGTGCCTGACAGCCGTATATCAGTGTCTGACAGCCTTATATCATTGTCTGACAGCCTTATCTCTTTGTCTGACAGCCGTATATCACTGACTGACAGCTGTTTATCTCCGTTTGATAGCCTTATATCTCCATCTGACACCTATATCTCGCTGCCTAACAGCTGTATATCTCTGTCTGACAGCGTTATCTCTCAGCCTGACAGCTGTATCTCTCTGTCTAACAGCTGTATCTCCCTGTCTAACAGCCGTATCTCTCAAACAGCCTTATCTATCTATCTGCTGACTATAAAAATACTCGTGCCTTTGATGACACGGGTAAAGATGTCAATCTTTTGTGGCCTGGTTTGATGTTGATGGGAGGCTTGGACACAAATCCAGGACGAGTGTGATAAGGTTTTTTCCTAAATTAGTTTAATATTCCTCTACGCAAATGTGAACACATTCCCTCTGAAATATACCACCTCATCCCCAAAACATTAAATTAGAATTTAAATTAATCAGCGTTTAATTCGAACAAAATAGTATCTGAACCTTACTCTCTCTGACTTATATCTACAACTGCTGATACATGAGCTGAGATACAGTACCTGAACTAGGTATCCCTCTGACTTATATCTACAACTGCTGATACATTAGCTGAGATACAGTATCTTGCTGATATACGAACTTATATACAGTATCTGAACTAGGTATCCTTCTGAGTTATATCTACAACTGCTGATACATGTGCTGAGATACAGTATCTGAACTAGGTATCCCTCTGACTTATATCTACAACTGCTGATACATGTGCTGAGATACAGTATCTGAACTAGGTATCCCTCTGACTTATATCTACAACTACTGATACATGAGCTGAGATACAGTATCTGAACTAGGTATCCCTCTGACTTATATATACAACTGCTGACACATGAGCTGATATACAGTACCTGAACTAGGTATCCCTCTGACTTATATCTACAACTGCTGATATACGAGCTGAGATACAGTATCTGAACTAGGTATCCCTCAGACTTATATCTACAACTGCTGACACATGAGCTGAGATACAGTACCTGAACTAGGTATCCCTCTGACTTATATCTACAACTGCTGATACATTAGCTGAGATACAGTATCTGAACTAGGTATCCCTCTGACTTATATCTACAACTGCTGATATACGAGCTGAGATACAGTATCTAAACTAGGTATCCTTCTGACTTACATCTACAACTGCTGATATACGAGCTGAGATAGAGTATCTGAACTAGATATCCCTCTGACTTATATCTACAACTGCTGATATACGAACTTATATACAGTATCTGAACTAGGTATCCTTCTGAGTTATATCTACAACTGCTGATACATGTGCTGAGATACAATATCTGAACTAGGTATCCCTCTGACTTATATCTACAACTGCTGATACATGTGCTGAGATACAGTATCTGACCTAGGTATCCCTCTGACTTATATCTACAACTACTGATACATGAGCAGAGATACAGAAATCTGAACTAGGTATCCATCTGAATTATATCTACAACTACTGATAAATGAGCTGAGATACAGTAATCTGAACTAGGTATCCCTCTGACTTATATCTACAACTGCTGATATACGAGTTGAGATACAGTATCTTAACTAGGTATCCCTATGACTTATATCTACAACTGCTGATACATGAGCTGAGATACAGTATCTGAACTAGGTATCCCTCTGACTTATATTTACAACTACTGATATACGAGCTGAGATACAGTACCTGAACTAGGTATCCCTCTGACTTATATCTACAACTACTGATACATGTGCTAAGATACAGTAATCTGGATGGTATCCCTCTGACTTATATCTACAACTACTGATATACGAGCTGAGATACAGTATCTGAACTAGGTATCCCTCTGACTTATATCTACAACTGCTGATACATTAGCTGAGATACAGTACCTGAACTAGGTATCCCTCAGACTTATATCTAACACTGCTGATATACGAGCTGAGATACAGTATCTGAACTAGGTATCCCTCTGACTTATATCTAAAACTACTGATATACGAGCTGAGATACAGTATCTTAACTAGGTATCCCTCAGACTTATATCTAACACTGCTGATATACGAGCTTAGATACAGTATCTGAACTAGGTATCCCTCTGACTTATATCTACAACTGGTGATATACGAGCTTAGATACAGTATCTGAACTAGGTATCCCTCTGACTTTTATCTACAACTGGTGATATACGAGCTTAGATACAGTATCTGAACTAGGTATCCCTCTGACTTATATCTACAACTACTGATATACGAGCTGAGATACAGTAATCTGAACTTAGGTATCCCTCTGACTTATATCTACAACTACTGATATACGAGCTGAGATACAGTATCTGAACTAGGTATCCCTCTGACTTATATCAACAACTACTGATACATGTGCTAAGATACAGTACCTGAACTAGGTATCCCTCAGACTTATATCTAACACTGCTGATATACGACCTGAGATACAGTACCTGAACTAGGTATCCCTCTGACTTATATCTAACACTGCTGATATACGAGCTGAGATACAGTACCTGAGCTACGTATTCATCTGACTTTTATCTACAACTGCTGATATACGAGCTGAGATACAGTATCTGAACTAGGTATCCCTCAGACTTATATCTAACACTGCTGATATACGAGCTGAGATACAGTATCTGAACTAGGTATCTCTCTGACTTATATCTAACACTGCTGATATACGAGCTGAGATACAGTATCTGAACTAGGTATCTCTCTGACTTATATCTACAACTGCTGATATACGAGCTGAGATACAGTACCTGAACTAGGTATCCCTCTGACTTATATCTACAACTGCTGATACATGAGCTGAGATACAGTATCTGAACTAGGTATCCATCAGACTTATATCGACAACTGCTGATATACGAGCTGAGATACAGTATCTGAACTAGGTATCCCTCTGACTTATATCTACAACTGCTGATATACGAGCTGAGATAAGGTATCTGAACTAGGTACCCCTCTGACTTATATCTACAACTGCTGATACATGAGTTGAGATACAGTATCTGAACTAGGTATCCATCAGACTTATATCTACAACTGCTGACATACGAGCTGAGATACAGTACCTGAACTAGGTATCCCTCTGACTTATATCTACAACTTCTGATACATGAGCTGAGATACAGTATCTGAACTAGGTATCCCTCAGACTTATATCTACAACTGCTGATATACGAGCTGAGATACAGTATCTGAACTAGGTATCCCTCTAATTATATCTACAACTGCTGATATACGAGCTGAGATACAGTATCTGAACTAGGTATCCCTCTGACTTATATCTAACACTGCTTGATATACGAGCTGAGATACAGTATCTGAACTAGGTATCCCTCTGACTTATATCTACAACTGCTGATATACGAGCTGAGATACAGTACCTGAACTAGATATCCCTCTGACTTATATCTACAACTGCTGATATACGAGCTGATATACAGTATCTAAACTAGGTATCCCTCTGACTTATATCTAACACTGCTGATACATGAGCTGAGATAAAGTACCTGAACTACGTATTCATCTGATTTTTATCTACAACTGCTGATATACGAGCTGAGATACAGTACCTGAACTACGTATTCATCTGACTTTTATCTACAACTGCTGATATACGAGCTGAGATAAGGTATCTGAACTAGGTACCCCTCTGACTTATATCTAACACTGCTGATATACGAGCTGAGATACAGTACCTGAACTAGGTATTCCTCTGACTTATATCTACAACTGCTGATATACGAGCTGAGATACAGTATCTAAACTAGGTATCCCTCTGACTTATATCTACAACTACTAATATATGAGCTGAGATACTAGTACCTGAACTAGGTATCCCTCTGACTTATATCTACAACTGCTGATACATTAGCTGAGATACAGTATCTGAACTAGGTATCCCTCAGACTTATATCTACAACTGCTGATATACGAGCTGAGATACAGTATCTGATCTAGGTTTCCCTCGGACTTATAACTACAGTTGCTGATATACGAGCTGTTATACAGTAATCTGAACAAGGTATCCCTCTGACTTATAACTACAGTTTCTGATATACGAGCTGTTATACAGTAATCTGAACTAGGTATACCTCTGACTTATAACTACAGTTCCAGATATATGAGCTGAGATACAGTACCTTAACTAGGTATCCCTCTGACTTATATCTACAACTGCTGACACATGAGCTGAGATACAGTATCTAAACTAGATATCCCTCTGACTTATATCGACAACTGCTGATATACGAGCTGAGATACAGTATCTGAACTAGATATCCCTCTTACTTATATCTACTACTGCTGATATACGAACTGATATACAGTACCTGAACTAGGTATCCCTCTGACTTATATCTACAACTGCTGATACATGAGCTGAGATACAGTATCTGAACTAGGTATCCCTCTGACTTATATCTACAACTGCTGATATACGAGCTGAGATACAGTATCTGAACTAGATATCCCTCTGACTTATATCTACTACTGCTGATATACGAACTGATATACAGTACCTGAACTAGGTATCCCTCTGACTTATATCTACAACTGCTGATACATGAGCTGAGATACAGTATCTGAACTAGGTATCCCTCTGACTTATATCTACAACTGCTGATATACGAGCTGAGATACAGTATCTGAACTAGATATCCCTCTGACTTATATCTACTACTGCTGATATACGAACTGATATACAGTACCTGAACTAGGTATCCCTCTGACTTATATCTACAACTGCTGATACATGAGCTGAAATACAGTATCTGAACTAGATATCCCTCTGACTTATATCTACAACTGCTGATACATGAGCTGAGATACAGTATCTGAACTAGATATCCCTCTGACTTATATCTACAACTGCTGATACATGAGCTGAGATGCAGTACCTGAAGTCTGTCTCAGTTATATCTGTAAATAGCTGACAGCAATCCACAGTACACCATTGATTACAGCTTTTAAAGAAGTCCTGTATCCCCTGGCAACATATCACGGCACGTCACTGATATATATGGTTGTATGTATTTCCCTGTTTTGGTTGTTTTTCCTGGCATGAGCAACATTCGCGTAGTGAGTTTCGTGAAATGAAAATAAAGCATTTTCATTTTTGGGTGTGGAATTTTTTTCCAGAACCACCGTAGAAAATAGTCCTCACCTTCCCCGCAGCGACGGTCAAAAGAGAATTCCGTTCCGTTCCCGTCCAACAATCTCGTTCCGCGCCAGTTCTTGAGGCCAAGTTTTTTTCCACATCCCCTTCCTATGAAAGCTCGTAACGAGTGCGAGTGAGAGGAATGTAGAAACAGAAGCAATAGAAGAGAGAGAAGGGGGAAAAACAGATAAAGAGAGAACCCTACAGTAATTTATTCCCCATTGCTTCGGTCGGGTTCTGGCGCGATAGACTGTGTGAGAGAGAGAGAGAGATGGAAAGACAGACACGCACGAAGCACGGCCGACACTCGTGATGAGGGAAAAAAGACCCAGGGACAATGGAGAAACATCGGGAGGTTTCGGCAGTTTCCGCCGAGTAGTGGCTGGGTATTGAGTTCGTGGGGACGAGAGAGGAGACTTGGCAACCTCGGATCCACGTGACGTCACACGGCGCCAAACAGCTAACTCGGCCACGGAGCTGAAAACTGGGGAGAGACCAGCCGAGCCAGAGTTGGAGTTGGTTTGTTGAATTGGTGTCGACTTGAGACTGTTGTTTGGGTTTACAAGTGATTCAATTCGCTCAAATGAGCGATTCATTAATATGGTACAATAGTTCATGAGCTTATAAACTATTTTATTGCCTTTATTTTGTTATGTTTGGGGCGAAGTCAAGGCTAGTTTTCCTAACCAAACAATAACATTCTATTATATTATTAATTATTTTATATGTATTGATAATATTTATTAAAAGGGACGACAGCTACAGATCACATGACTTTACGTATGAATACGTCTAGCTGTGAGAGCATGGGTCTACTTATGAAAGTTGGACTTTAATAATTTATTTATTTATCACCGCATCTTACTACCCGTTCGAGTTATACGCATTTACGATAATGTGTAATGGTAGGGTGATTGTGAGATCAAATGGAGGACCTACAGTTTAACGTGGAATCCGAACCACGGTGGAGGCCTGGCATTGTTTGGTAATCAGATAAATCTGTGCCGGGACCGAGGATTGAACCCCGGACCACCAGTACAGAAGTCTGACACCTTACCCCTAGACCACCAGCTCACCGACATACGTACTAATTACAATCATATGCTATGTATGAGGAAGGTTTAATTTGATAGGAAGTGTACCGTAATCTGTGCGAAGGGAAAGTGGAAAAACATTCATAAAAAAACCTACCCTCAATGCACTCGACCTGGATTCGAACCACAATCTCATTGTCATGGACAGTCTATTGCGAGAGTGACGCCTTTATATCATTCGATCATTCAGTTGATTTGAAGAACAATCACTGATGTTGTTTTTTTTAAATTCTACCTGTTCATCCCTAATGGAACTTGCCCTCTCTGTCAATGACACACCCTATTCCAGGCTCCAATGTCCCCTAAAACTACCCTCAGTCATTAATTCTGATAGCCAGTCATCATGCTCTCTCTTTACATTGTAGCACCCCCACCACCACCACCTCCTGTCATTGTGAGGTCATCCTTACCCCTCCCCCTCCTCCATTGTCCTACAAACACGGGCCAGCCACAAGTTGCTTTAGGAGGTTTTCATTGGTTTCACAAGGACATACAGGTTTGTGTTATTAAAACCTTGGACACACTGCATCAATACAAATTGTATCTATAGCTACAATACTGAGCAATGAAAATTAGCAGTCCTGCTTTGACGGATTACGCTATGGTGGAGCTTATGAGATAGGGCCATAGTGTAATCAGTCAAGGTAAGACTGCTACCTTGCTTGGTTCCACTACTGTATAGCTTATAGGATAGGGCCATAGTGTAATCAGTCAAGGTAAGACAGCTACCTTGCTTGGTTCCACTACTGTGTAGGTTATAAGATAGGGCCATAGTGTAATCAGTCAAGGTAAGACTGCTATCTTGCTTGGGTCCACCATGGTGTGGCTTATAAGATAAGATCATAGTGTAATCAGTCAAGGTAAGACTGCTACCTTGCTTGGTTCCACTG
>CABEEJ010003480.1:51653-63042 GCA_901482245.1 Timema douglasi | reverse complement strand
AATTGGACGCCAGTAGAAGCTATTTGAATTGACTATTCCTCAACAAATGTTTAATAATTGGACGCCAGTAGAAGCTATTTGAATTGACTATTCCCCAACAAATGTTTAAGAATTGGATGCCAGTAGGAACTAATTGAATTGATTCGCCACCGGAAAATGTTTAAAAATTGTATGTTCTTAGAAGCAAATTGAATTTACTCTCTGCCAACAATTGTATAGAAATGGGATGTTCTTAGAAGTTAATTAAATTTATTCTCCCCCAGAAAATGTTTAAAAATTGGATGCTTTTAGCTCTAAGATTTTTGTATTTTGTTTTTAATTTTAATAAAACGGACTCTTTGGTCAGCGGAAAAGTATCAATAGCTGTCAGGCCACACACACGTCTTGAAATACAGTGGTCTGTGTCGTTTTCTGGAACGAATTTTCTATTCTATCTAAGCTATAAGTCTATACTCCCTTTTGCCCTTCATCTACAACTACGCTTTGTCATGTCGATAAAAAAAATAGTAAAGAAAACTACGATACTTATCTCAAGGTAAAGAGGAAAGCTATCTGCTAGCTCTCAGACTATATTTGTTAGAGGAAGGCTAAATCCATAGAGCCCTTTTTCATCAAGCCTATTCTCATATCTCCACAAATATGATTAAAAAGTCGTTGAAAATGAATTAATGCCACGCGGTGGCTCCCTAAGTTCAGTCGTTAATCCTTTCCCCCACACACTCAAAACTCAAATAACTATCTCTTATTAGTGTGTGTCACGAGTCTTACTGCCCGTCTGGGCTATCAGCAACTTATTATTCTAAGGACACAGGAATTGGAGGGTGTAAAACACCTGGAAGGAAGATATTTTGAAATATATGAATTTAAAAGAATATAAATCTATAAAATACAGAAAGTTCGTTTAAAAGTCTTAAATGAATCACATGATTCTCGACAATTATGATCAAGCTGCCCCTTCCAAGGTTTCCCATTTGAATTGATACCAAGTCAGTCGACGGCTGATTGGCTATTGGTCAAAATAAAGCACTTGGTAAACGTTTAAATTCTGTCTCCACCCAAATGTTCTCATATTTAGATTCCATCTAAATAGAAGACTAGATTTTTTACAAAAATGTGTATCTTTCTTTAAGCTTATTTTGGTGCAAGGCCAGCTTTCAGCTACATAGGCCTATTTGACATTATCAAAGGAGAGTGAAATAAATCTATAGGGGGAATTTTTTTTAAAGGATAGAGGGGAGTGGGGGATGGAGGGGGAAGGAGAGGAAATTTTTCAAGGGTTGGGCGAATAAAATAGAATGGTTCCAACTAACTCAAATCTATGTGCAAAACTGGAGTGTTACTCTTTACGAATAAGCTAATTGGTAAGTCGGGGGAGAGGTGGTGCTTGGAAATTGATCCTTAATACCAACATTCATACCGATGGTACCAAGGTCAAAGACGTTGGGCTTGCAATAGGCCTATACTGGACTACCGATGAAGTGAATATCAAAGCTTGAATCCCGGTTGAATGTACTGAGGGTGTTTTTTTCTTAAATGGTTTACCCACTCCACCTTCATGCAAATGTGGATACATTTCCCGTACCTTTCTCATCCTTACCCTATTGGTTTGAATATTTTGACTGGCTGAACGTGTGATAAAGATTGTGTGCAAGTAAAAAGGTAGCCTACATCCAGTAGTCTATGGGCCAGCCAAGATCTCGGTGTAACTTGGGGGTACAAACTCTCCTTTATACCACAGACCTACGGGTGTAGCCCCTATATGGATGACTCAAAACCATGATTGCCCTCCCAAAGTGGTAGCTAATAGACTATTATTATTATTAGCACCGCGTCTTACTACCCGTTCGGGTTATACGCACTTACTCTAATGTGTAATGGTGGGGTGATTGTGAGATGAAATGGAGGACCTACAGTTTAACGTGGAATCTGAAGCACGGTGGAGGCCTGGCATTCCCCACATTCACAAGATGTCTTGTCAGAGGTGAAGGAAGGGTTTGGTAATCAGATAAATCTTTGCCGGGACCGAGGATTGAACCCCGGCCGCCAGCATAGAAGTCTGACACCTTACCCCTAGACCACCAGGTCACCGGTAGCTAATAAAAATGGTGGCCAGCCTAAGATGGCAAATGTTGACTTTAGAAAAACGGCTATATCCCTGGAAGTTAAGGTTCGATTTCTTTTTTTCGAAAGAACGTTTAAAATGTTCCCTATATTTAGGGTTCTTGAGAGTCTTGTGATATGTGCAACCGTTAATTGGTAAATAATGGATTAAAATAAATTATTGATAAAAATTGATAACATTTTTAAAAGCACTTCTTACAAAACATTAAGACCTATGAAATAATAATATGAAACAGCCAGAATATAGTTAGAACAGTAATAAAGTTACAACAAGCTAACACGTTAGATTGTTAAACTGAATTAGGCCTACACCATCAAAAATAAATAATGAACAAATTGATAAAAAAAAGAAAATAGCATAATCTAGTTATATTTCTTAGTATAGTATTTTAATAATAGTTTTATTCCTCATCTTCATCATAATCCCTTTCACAACTGTCTTGAAAGTTTAATTTTTCTTCTACACCTTCCTCAGGCTCATTCATGCTATCACACTTTGTCAGCTTACATGTCTCGGTACATTTCAAATGATTAACCATAGAGTGCATGATGGTAGTTGGCATAACCTCAACCAAGAATAACTTAAAAGTTCCAAAACTGCTTCAGGCGCTGGGGCTCCTGTCATCCATTTGATGCAAAGCTTTCCATCTTTGTCCAACGTCCATCAATGATCTTCTGGTTCTGGAACTTCAGGAAAGTTTCACAGACATCTTTTCCAAATATCTGTTTGATAGTTGGCTCGTAGAGAAGGTTGACTAAGTCACTCTTCACGTGGAGGAATCTGTGGTGAATCAATTGCATCTTGTAGACTTCGGAATATTTGGTGTCTCCCTTCAGTGATATTTTTTGTTTAGTATTTCTCGAATATACCTGATTTATAAACCTTTAGATCAAACACTGGTCTTTGTCAGATACTAAAAACTGGTTTCACTGCATTGAAAAAGTTAAATGAAATCATCATTTGTTTATAGATGTTTCAGGTTTCAGGGCTTTGAGCTCGCCTTGCCCAGAAAGAGAACTGACTGTATCGCAAACTGTCCATGCATGTAAACCTGATAATGCTGATCTAACAGGAGAGCCAACCACAGATGCCAGTTTCTTAATATCTATTAATCTGACTCGACCACTTGTTCCACGTTACCGACTGATTTCAGAAGATATAAAAAGAGCTAAAACAAAAGGTCAGTGTCATCAGTTACACAAACAATATGTGAGTATTCCATTGCTGCATCCCTAATATGTACCATCATCCGAGTATCTGCTTCTTCTTGGGAAGATGCAAGATATTACACTTCGCGGAAGTCATTAGCAGTTATTTTGATGCAAGTCTTACAGTAAGTAGCGTGTTCCATCACCAATCTTTTTCCTTCTTCTTGGATCAGCCGCCATTTTTATCAGCTACCGATTCGGAATGGCAATCATGGTTTACGCGATTCTTACATACCTATGTAACTGTGTTATAAAGGATAATTAATACCCCAAAATTATCCCAGATAGGCCTACTTGGGTTCGAATAGCTGGCCCATGCACTACAGAGTGTCCCAAAAGTCTGGAGTCATACAATAAAGAGCGTTTTATACAACATGTTCGAAATGACCTCCGTTTTTCTGAACACACAGAGATGCTGCCATTCCACGAACACTCGGTGTTGATGATGGTAGGATCAATATGATGACAAGCGTGCCTGATTATGTTTCCAAGGTGATGCGGTTCAGAAATCTTCTCAATTTAAGCCATGGCCTTTAAGTGCTCCCAAAGGTAAAAGTCCAGTAGTGTCAGGTTTGGGCTTCGTGGGGGCCACTCAACATTTCCTAGGCGACCTATACAGTGCCCTGGAAACTGGTTGTCAAGGTATTATCGAACATCAGTGGCATAATGAGCCGTCCGTCCTGTTGGAACCAGACTGGATACTCTTCTTGGTTTAGAAGGCTGGTCAGTGCTTCAGAACCCATCATGGTCTCTTCATCAGCGGCATTCCTCGGCTGATCACTTCAAGGTTTGTTACAGCGCTTCTTGTCTTTTGGAACTTTTTCACCAGTTTGCTTACACAGCCTTGGGTGATTGATTACCTCTCAGGATGTAAATGGTTGAACTCATCGGCCACTTATCGCTGACTTTGGCCACCAACCAGCAGGATGACCTTGATGCTTCCTTAGTCAGAGACATATACGTCTACCTGGAAAGCTAAGCAAATTAAAGAATTCCCTATGATTCCAGACTTTTGGGATAACCTGTAAAATATCACCTCTGAGACAACTGCAGGTTTTATGGGGAAAAGATTTATACTCGCTACTAGATCTTGCTGTTCTTGGGTTAAAGTGCTCGCCTCATGACCCGATGTTCGTGGGTTCAAATCCAGCTGGTGTCGATGGATTTTTCTTGAGCTATAAAAACCCGTAGCACAGCTTCTTTTCAAAGCCATCGGTCCCATGTCGATTGTAGCATTTAAAAGAACCCTGAAATATATGTAAAAATAGCTTTTCCGGCAAAATTAGTAAGCCTTTTCGTTCTCTCTCATAGAAATTATCGTGTGTTGATATAATAAGTAGGTTCAGAAAGTGAATCTACATCTACTATCCCGGTTAATAGTGTATCTAGTTTTATGAGGAGGAGGAGGTGGTATCTGTGGGCTGTACCATAGAGCCCAAGCGTAGGCTAGGCTTATCGGCTGGTCACGAGGAGTCAGATAACAATTTCTAGTCAGCTCTCATTCTTCCTTTCACCAATTAGCGAGGCGGTTCGTCTTGTATTTCAAAGCTGGGCATACATTATGTCGGCTAGGTAGAAATAGCTTAGTTTTGATGGTGCGGGCAGCTCATGTTACAGAGGAGTGAAGGCTTAAAGTAACTAGGTATATCCTGGCAGAGGAGTGATGGCTTACAGTAACTAGGTATATCCTGGCAAAGAAGTGATGGCTTAAAGTCAATAGGTATATCCTGGCAGAGGAGTGATGGCTTACAGTAACTAAGTATATCCTGGCAGAGAAGTGATGGCTTAAAGTAACTAGGTATATCCTGGCAAAGAAGTGATGGCTTAAAGTAACTAGGTATATCCTGGCAGAGGAGTGTTGGCTTAAAGTCAATAGGTATATCCTGGCATGAGAAGTGATGGCTTAAAGTAACTAGGTATATCCTGGCAGAGGAGTGATGGCTTAAAGTAACTAGGTATATCCTGGCAGAGAAGTGATGGCTTAAAGTAACTAGGTATATCCTGGTAGAGGAGTGGTGGCCTACAGTCACTAGGTATATACTGGTAGAGGATTGATGGCCTACAATCACTAGGTATATCCTGGCAGAGTAGTGGTTCCTTACCGTTAGTAAAAATTAAATATCTCTGGAAAAAAGGCGGTTTATAGTTAACACATTTATTTTATTTTAAAGCTATTATACGCTTACACTAATGTCAGATGTGTCAAAATAAAACAATTGAACATAAGAGCGTGGCGGTAATTACGTAAAAGTATGTACACTTTACATGTATATTTAAAAATAAAAATGCATTTGATTAATAATAACATCGGTCTTTAGTCTCTTTTTTTACTAAAAATATAAATGCCTTAACTAGACACATTAAAAATGTTGTAAATCCAACTGAACTAAATATTTTTTGTGAAACATGTCTTTTAATGGTAAGAGAGAGAATACCAAAGAAAATGATGGAAATTAAGTTTGTAGGAAAATGACCGTAAGGGAGGCAAAGAAAAAGATGGGAGGACTAGATAACAGAAAGAGGAAGAATGGGGTGAGGAGAGAGGGAGATGCAGATATTTCAATAAAATGACCCGGGAACAGGCTTGAAACAGTGGATAATGATGATGATGATAATGAAAGGATACTATGTAAAAGTATGACAGTGGATTAATTGTTATTAAATATAATAGTTTTCACATAGTGAATCATCTGAGAAATGGATCCATAATCACACACACCTTTTCAATGATGTAATTTTTTTAGTAGTCGAAATTTGTATTGAGAATCGACAATTTATGCTAACAAGCTCTTCTTGTAAAACCTAAGAAATGAAAACAAGCTGTTCAATTAAATGAAATTTTCCTAACTTAATATCTTATATACAGCCCATTTAATATTTAGTGAAGTTTTTTACTAACAAGCCGCCTATGTTTATTCCTACTAGTAACATCAAAAGCATTTTTACGGTATTAGCAACACACTCTAGAGTAAATGAGGGAGAAAAATGAATAAGAGATAGTTTATCATCATTCGCTTGTAGAGAAGTTGATAAAAAGCACCCTCGGCTAAAAAATAATGTCATCAGCTTCAAACCCAGACATCCATAGTAATAGATAGTTAAATTACCGCTATGTGCCTTATTTTGTGAGATTGTTGAGTTAAAAAAAATATTGGGCTTTTATTAAATATTTATAATTGTTAAATATAGTCTAACTTATATTTATTCAAATCCCCCCTTCCCCTTTCACATTACAGTAATTTAAAAGTAAGGGGAATTTTCCTCCATTACGAAACCCTCTCCCCTTCCTAAGTATTTTAAAATGCTATATATAATTATGCTTATATTGAAGTTATTATAGCTTACTACAGGCCAAAGTTATAGTTGTACGTTCACCAAGTTCAATAATTTTGACACGATAGGGGGAAGAGGGGGCGAGTGTAAATACAAAAAAAAGTTTATAATATTATGTTTTTATAATTCATTAATTTTAATTTCGATGTTTATCTCTTAAACTTATACCTACTACAAACTCCCCCTCCCCCCCTATTTAAATAATACCTTGATGACTAATGTATTAGTTATAACTAAGATACTGTAAGATATATACTATTTTTTAGTAAGATAGGCATACCTTTCAAGGCTGTGACACATTTTCTCCTGCCAAAAATCGTCATCTTGTTCGATTTTATCAATACTAAGCTTTTTTTGTATAAACAACAAAATAGCAAGATCAATACCGTAAGATGGGGCTACTTGGACATGCTATGACGCAGTGGTTTTTTACTTATATATATATATATATATATATATACAAAAATGGTAAGAAAGTAGGAAAAAAACCTGGGCCAAAACCTTATGCAAAATATAGAAATAAAGGTTTGGAGAAAGCAGGGGAGACAGTTCGGGAGGGGGAGGGGGTATATGTAAAAAAAAACAGGCTGCTAAAAAATTTAAAGTGCCTTGGACAACACTTATACGGAAGACCCTTGGACATAATCCCAAACCTTTTGGACATCCTACCGCTCTAAGCACAAATGAAGAAGCTTCCCTTGCGGAAACCCTTGGTGTGGTAGCAAACTGGGGATTTCCTCTGACACGGGCAGATATAAGGGATGTTGTAGAAAAATTCCTTAACAAACAAGTACGGATCTTTAAATAAGACACTCCAGGTCCAGATTTTCTTGAATCTTTCATAGCTCGAAACAACCTTTCCAATAGAATTGCATCCAACATAAAGCGATCCATGCCGTTTGTAAATCCTGATAACATTTTGGTCATTTTTAACAATGCCAATCTTGTTCTACAAGATTTCAAAAGTACAAACCTCTATAACTAGGACGAGACCAACATTACAGACGACCCTGGTGCCAAAAAGGTTGTCGTTCCTAGAAACACAAAGAGGGTGGAGAGAGTACAGGAGCACTCTATAGTCTCAATTAGTATTATGGTGTGCGGGAATGCAAATGAAGATCTGCTTCCTCCCATGGTGGTATGCAAAGCACAGAACCTATACGATAATTCAACTCAAGGGGGACCAACTGGTACAAAATATGTTAGTATTCCGAGTGGTTAGTTCGATATGAATCTCTTTGAAACATGTTTTTTTTTCAAATGTTGCTGCCACATGTTGAAGCCACTCGCAATTCTGAAGATACAGTTGTTCTGCTTGGAGACAACCTGGCAAGTCACTTCTCTCCTAAAGTAATGGAGGTATTCAGAAACAATAGAATCTATCAATCCTCATTTCCAGAAAACGCAACACATCTTATGCAACCCCTGGATGTTGCAGTATTTGCCCCCGTGAAGAAAAAGTGGAGGGAAATTCTGAACCAACGGAGAAGAGAAAGCGGATACCATGGTAGTATCCCAAAATAAAAATTTCCTCAATTGCTGAACTGAGTGTGGACTGGTGACACTGTAGGCCACATTTTAGTCTCAGGCTTTAGAGCAACAGGTTTGCATCCACCCAATCCAACAGAGGTGTTGAAAAGGATTCCCGACGGATTAGACGCTGACGCTGAGGAAGTAGGAAGAGTTTTAGATGGCAGTTTGGTAGAGTTGCTGCAGGAACATCGAGGACATGGCGAAAACGAGGAAAGAAGATACCGCCAGGAACGAACGCATCCGCCACTAGCTTGGAAGAAACAGAGCTGGAACTTACCGGAAACTAGGATGCCTATACATCTGCAACTGCCAGTCAAAATGAGCCTTCTTCATCGGGAACAGAAAATCTTTGGAAAGAAAGACCTGTTCGTAAAACCAGCAAAACAAACCGCGGAGAAGAATCTTGCTCTGGCAATTGCCTGATAAACGGGAACGACTACAGAGGCAGAAGTGACTGGATAAAACGTGTAAGATGTGACAAATAGATTTGTGGACCATGTAATGATGGAAGTACAGGTCCTCACTACAACTGTTCCCGTTGAGTAGATTCAGAAGACGAGGAAATTATTGATGACAGTGACCTTGACGAAGACTTCATACCAGAGGGAACAGAAACTATGTTTACGGCACATAATGTGATTTAAGTTCCTATCTACAAACTTTAGAAGTGCTTTAACTTTACATGTCAGTTCAGTTGAACAAATTGAGTTTACTTTATTATTTAGAGTTTATATCGAATCGTTTGATGTTGTTTTCATGTTTTGATAACCTATTATATAATAATTATATTTAAAAAATACACATTAGTCTAAAATCGTGTTTATTTTAACCAATATAGGGGACATTCACGTATTTTTTATTAATAAAAAGCATGCATGTACAATTCCGTTCACATTACGAGGTAACTTGGATACCCGAAGAGTTTACCTCACGTTTAAATGAGAAACAAGTTTGGGTGTCACGAGGCTGCTTGGGCACAAAAAAAAACGTAATGCTATTTAGAAAACCTGGAAGTTTGTTATTCAATAGGTTTCTGTAACAGAATATATTCTTTATTCATGTTCTTTGGTGAATTGTGATGCTCTTCTATCCAAACTATTTCTGTAACAATGTCTATTAGTTTGTTTATCTTATTTTATGATCGTGTTTAGGTTAAATTTGCGTTGTTAATAAGCTGTGTTTGTGTATTCACCCAATTTGTGAATAAGTTAATATTTTGTCTCAAATATCTATTTAATTTATTAACTAACATGATTGGTTTGGGATTGCCATGTAAGGATTGTACATCGATAAACTATTATTATTATTAGCACCTTGTCTTACTACCCGTTCGGGTTACACGCACTTACGCTAATGTGTAATGGTAGGGTGATTGCGAGATGAAATGGAGGACTTACAGTTTAACGTGGAATCCGAACCACGGTGGAGGCCTGGCATTCCCCACATTCACAAGATGTCTTGTCAGAGGTGAAGGAAGGGTTTGGTAATCAGATAAATCTGTGCCGGGACCGAGGATTGAACCCCGGCCGCCAGCACAGAAGTCTGACACCTTACCCCTAGACCGCCAGGTCACCACTGAGAAACTATTAAAAAGTGGGCTGCCGGATTTTGAACATTTTAATTTGAAGTAGTTTTGATTCTGTTTAA
The DNA here is from genome assembly GCA_901482245.1 of Timema douglasi. Lineage (NCBI taxonomy): Eukaryota > Metazoa > Arthropoda > Insecta > Phasmatodea > Timematidae > Timema > Timema douglasi. The sequence continues at coordinate 53,199 of CABEEJ010003480.1, read as the reverse complement.
CCGTTCAATTACACTTGTCTAAAACCTTGAATGTTTATGTAAATAATCCATTTTCAAGTTTAATAATTTTATGCGTCCCACCAGATGTTGTTGGAAACGAATTATTGTGTTTAAATGTTAGGCCCCAATTATTATAGTTCAAAGTACATTCAAGTTCATGAAATTATAATAAGGACATGGGAATCGAACCGGGTACATTTATCTTTGTGTGCCAATTATTTATGCTATATTTAGTCATATAATACCCTGATAAGTTCTTATATATTTAAGTAGGTGACTGAGCTTATATAGTTTACAGCTGTCAAGAGTGTCCTGGAATTTTGTCTAAACTTTTTAAATAACTAGACAAAGTATTGACCAAATTCCAGGACACCCTTGACAGATATTCAAGATCTGTTGATATTAACATGTGCAGAAAACTAAACTCTATGTTACTACTGGAGAAATATTTGATTTATTTTTGCCAAAAATATTTAATGCTATAAAAACTGTAAAATTACTCGCGCCCCCTTCTACCGCTCCTTAACAATTTGTTTTTCTTCTGTTCGACACTCTCCCTCCCCCTCCTTTCCTATGATGGACATGCTCTCGCTCAGCCAACACTCGGTAGCAGCACTAGCTGGGTCCAGGTATAGATTCTAATTTAACTAATATCTTAAGTTTTTGTGTTGTGACCACAGGATTTTATCACGACAATTTTATCTCACGGCTCATAGCTAGAACCCTATAGTTTTAATTTAGTCTAGTTCTCCAAATTTATCTGGTAAAATGAAGATGTTTTTTGACAATTTAATATTTTTTTTCTAGTTGCTGAAATAAAATAACAAAAACATAAAACCATAAAATCTAAGAGACACTCTTAAATCTGTTGGATCATATTTTTTTAATTTCCTATTAATTGCTGAAAAATTAATTCAATAAGACGCACATGTTTCGGTATATCTTTCGAGTACTATGGTGGCCTCTTAAGAGGTGTAGCTAGTAAGCCTACCCCGGTTAGTAGTGTATCTAGTATCCCGGTTAATAGTGTATATAGTATCATGGTTAATAGTGTTATAGTATCACGGTTAATAGTGTTATAGTATCACGGCTAATAGTGTTATAGTATCACGGTTAATAGTTTATCTAGTATCCCGGTTAATAATTTATCTAGTATCCCAGTTAATAGTTTATCTAATATCCCGGTTAATAGTGTAGCCAGTATCCCGGTTAATAGTTTATCCAGTATCCCGGTTAATAGTGTCTCTAGTATTACGGTTAATAGTGTATCTAGTATTACGGTTAATAGTGTCTCTAGTATTACGGTTAATAGTGTATCTAGCATCACAGTTAATAGTGTATCTGGTATCACGGTTAATAGTGTTATAGTATCCCGGTTAATCAGCCAAGAGCTGGGCTCTAGGCCCTTGTTTTACACAATATGACATCATTGTTTCATATTTGCTTCAAAATAATGTTATAATAGAGAATATATTTTTGAAGGTATTCTGGTCGTGCAACCCCAACAAGGGTTGACGAGTGTGTGACGGGGGGGTTGGGGGGGGGG
>CABEEJ010003480.1:18874-42798 GCA_901482245.1 Timema douglasi | reverse complement strand
ACGAATCTAAACCATATGATTGAACATAACGGTAAACAAGTTTTTTACAATGATGCACACGCGCAGTTGATGAAAATATTTTATTCAGTTAAATATTTCAAAATAGGCTACGATAAAATAATCATAAAATCGTGTATTGTATGTAAAAAAATTACAACCATTTTCTCTTTTCCAAGCATTATTATTATTATTGGCACAGCGTCTTACTACCCATTCGGGTTATACGCACTTACGTCAATGTGTAATTGTAGGGTGATTGTGAGATGAAATGAAGGACCTACAGTTTAACGTGGAATCCGAACCACGGTGGAGGCCTGGCATTCCCCACAGTCACAAGATGTCTTGTCAGAGGTGAAGGAAGGGTTTGGTAATCAGATAAAACTTTGCCGGGACTGAGGATTGAACCCCGGCCGCCAGCATAGAAGTCTGACACCTTACCTCTAGACCGCCAGGTCACCTTTTCCAAGTCAATACGATGCCTGTATTAAAAGGTATTGATGTGTGCACTATATTAAACATAATCAATAACGTTCCAAAACGAAAAATAAGTACTTTTAATTATGTTTAAAATATTGTTTCGAGTTGGATAAAAAGAAATTATTTAAAAAAATGAAATAGTATGAGAAAACTTAAGTTTACGTTATTTTAAATGTAATAGGCCTACATAACAGCTAATTAAAGATCTTTACATTTATAACAAAACTGTGATCTTTTACAAGTGTTGGCAACCCAAAACCTAAACATATGATTTTCGAACTGTCATCCAGGTAAAAACCTATCGTGAACGGAATATATCTTCCCAGAGTCTGTCAAGCTGTTCTCAGTAGCAGCTTCCTGTGCCCTTAAACACTACTTATGATGGCCGATTAACCGGGCGTTGATATATAGTATGATTTTGGTAGGAAGAACAGTAGAAGTTAGTTACTAAAGTTACTAGAACAATTTTAATATATCCATACATCAAGCCATGTGATCTGCAGCTGTCATTTTTGATAGATATTATCAATTACTATAAAATAACACAAATAATATAGAGAAATGTTATCAATCTTGGCTGGAAATAAACATGTTCGAATTTTCTCTACTGTTCTTCCAACCAAAATCAGGGTATACAACACTAACTCTGCTTCGGTGGCTGCATGTTCTAAGGGGTCACTCTCGTGTTAGACTGGGACTGTCGATGACGGGGAGGTCAGGGTTCGAATCCTAGCTCAGGTGTACTGAGGGTGGTAGGGCTATATCTAAATTGTTTTCCATTCTCCTTTCATACATATCCGTGTACACTTCCTTTGGACTCCACGTCCTCATCTCTAACACATTAGCGTAGTTAGCACACATGCGTATAAGAATCCGAACGGGTTGTAGGATGAGGCGACAAAAGCAATCTAAGAAATGACACCTGAACACGTGACTCAAGCCTGGGGTCCTTGTCCTTAGCTAACCAAGGGTCCCGGGTTGTTCGGTTCCAGTGTCCAGATGTAATTTTTCAATTATTTAATTAATAATAATATTTAGCACCGCGTCTTACTAACCGTTCGGGTTATACGCTTTAAGTACTAATTACGCTAATGAATTAGGAATTGGGAAGGTTGAGTTAGAGGAAATGAACCCGCATTTGCGTGGAGGGAAAGTGGAAAAACATTTAGGAAAAACTACCACCAGTTCACCCGGCCGAGATTCGAACATTGATCTCCCCATCCTCAGCAGTCTAGCTCAACACGACAAGCGCGTTAGCCAACTACGCCACCGAGGTGGGTTTCAATTAGTTTAAATTGATTCAATTAAGCCTAAGTGTACCTACCTACGGACACATTCGTACTAGCTCTTCGTGTAGGCCTTTGAGCATGAAATATAACATTATTAGATCTGCATTTATCTAATAAACCACGTTCTACCGTATTATGTGGTCAAACCAAACCATCAGCTTACAGTAGCCTATGTTTCATTTCTGCCCCTTTTGACTGCTAAAACCATTCCCTTTCCTGCAGGGCTGGTTCTTGGCTTATGCGAGCGATGTGTCATCAGTTGTTCGATTAGTGTTTGTTAGTTTTTATCACTCCTTTCCCCAGACAACGTCCCTCGTCTCCCCTATCTTCCTGAGGCCCCACGGATCGTTTCTCCTCTCTTCCTGAGGCACCACGGATCGTCTCCCCTCTCTTCCTGAGGCCCCACGGCTCGTTTCTCCTCTCTTCCTGAGGCACCACGGCTCGTTTCTCCTCTCTTCCTGAGGCCCCACGGCTCGTCTCCTCTATCTTCCTGAGGCACCACGGCTCGTTTCTCCTCTCTTCCTGAGGCCCCACGGCTCGTTTCTCCTCTCTTCCTGAGGCCCCACGGCTCGTCTCCTCTATCTTCCTGAAGCACTACGGCTCGTTTCTCCTCTCTTCCTGAGGCACCACAGCTCGTCTCCCCTCTCTTCCTGAGGCACCACGGCTCGTTTCTCCTCTCTTCCTGAGGCCCCACGGCTCGTCTCCCCTCTCTTCCTGAGGCACCACGGCTCGTCTCCCCTCTCTTCCTGAGGCCCCACGGCTCGTCTCCCCTCTCTTCCTGAGGCCCCACGGCTCGTCCCCCCTCTCTTCCTGAGGCCCCACGGCTCGTTTCTCCTATCTTCCTGAGGCCCCACAGCTCGTCTCCCTTTCTCCTAAGTCGTGGGCACAATGGGCAGTGCCCAAGGGCCCCAGTCTGGTATGCTGCAATGTTGACCGTTCACAGTTTTATTTCTGTGAGTGAGTAGGGCTGGCAGAGTCTCAATGCATTTCACCAGGTTACTAAAATTCTGTAAAGAAGGTTCTGCATTGTGGATGTCCTTTGATAACTATTTGGTGGCAAAGATACTGTTTTGAAACTGTTAGTAAAATTATTGTGTTGAAACATGCTATATTTATTGAGATGTATCAAATCTATTTATATTAATATGTTTAAATTTTCTTCTTCTTTCAAAGAAGCTTTTCCAAATTACAACTAATAAATACATATTTTGAGATATAGGCTTACTATGACACAAGAAAGAATGACAGGACCAGCTACTATTTATTGAAAATATATTATGTGGTCAGCTAAACATCAGCAGCATAATAGAAGACTTCAAGGCAAGAAAAGTTAAATTATGAAAATACAAAATGTTGAAATGCATTTAAAAAAATCTAGTGAGGGAATTTGTATGAGACAATTAATGTTTTTACCATATTTAAATATGTTGTAATATGTTTTTTTTAACAAGTCTTAAGCTATATACCATTTTATAACCTTTCACTATTATTAAATACTGTATTGTCCTCTGACTGAGTGTTATTTACTATGCAACCACTCTTCCAGTTCATTTATTTACCAATATAGGCTACTTAATGATTTATTATAACATTGTAATCAAAATGTTAAAACTAGGCCTGTTGGTATATTATCTTTTATATAAAAACTATTACATGCATAATTCACCGTCTATGAGTAATTTATTTAATCCCAAAATAGTCTCTTTTAAAATAATTAATTCAAGCTCACGCATGTTTCTTTTATTTTTAAGATCATTAAATACATATTTAGTCCAGTGGCAGCTCGTGTAGAGGCACTGCGGAACTGCAGCACTCCCTATTTCCACTTTATATTATCGATAACATTTAATATGATGAGTCCTTTTTTCTTTAATTCTTTCTTTATTATTGTAGTACAATATATTTTCCTTAAGCATTATGTCAGTACTTCAGTAGCAATCCCCCAGTTTATGATAAATATATAAAAATATTTGTATGGAACTGTGCGCTTCACAGTGCCAGTGACGTGGTGTTTGACCGTTGTGCGCATGTGCAAATAGAAGAATGATGAGGAGGAATGAGGGACTTCCAGGTAGAGAGAGCACTGTTGCTCTCGCAGTGCCGGCTCTGGCATGATGGTGGAAGGAAGTTTTTTTTTTTACTCAGCGTGTGTTGTGTTTAAAAACCGTGTACCATATTCTTGAATGTGATAAAGTGTAGAAGAGTAGAGTTAAATTATTATTCTGCTTTCAGATATTCTATTTGATTAATTTTTTTTCTGTTCTTTTATTTAACAGAATTACTAAATGAGCTTGCAGTACTTTCAATGGAGAAAAATTTCATCAATTGTCAACCAGAGACCAAGGAGAAAATTATTGAACTTTTTGCGCAAATTAAAACAAGAAGAATGTATTTAATTTTTAAATGAATAGATCAAGCTTTAACTGTAACAATTTAAGTTAAAGTAAGTAATTTTTTTGTTTGTTAAGATTTTATCAAGTCCTCGAATACAGTTTCTTTTTTATAAATGTTTTTTTCCTTTTACACAATTTTAAAACAAAGGCTAAACAATTTCCGGAGCAGCACCCCAACTAATTTTAGCTACGAGCCGCCACTAGTATTTACCCTATTATGTATTTTGTTTAGTCTGATGTATAATATTATCTAACTTGCTATGTGCTTGGATTGTTATAATCTTTGATAAAAAAAAATCTATGGGGCTCACATTCCATAGCTCGCAGGGGGCCCCAAATTGCCTAGGACCGGCCCAGCTTTCCTAAGTACGCTGATGATAGCACGTATAATCGAGTAGGTGACGAAACTACGTTACGTTTAGAAAAGGGCGACCGTTTCCTTTACCTGTCATTGATGAGTTAACTACCATTAGCCCCTCGATGTTCATTTGTTTGTCTACCTGTGATTGGTTCTCCGTATGTGGTAGTAACGATGGCCCTTAAGAAAGGTAAGGTTGATCAGAGCTAAACGTGGTAATACGGAGTAGACTACGGACCAGTGGCGGCTCGTAGCTAAAACTAGTGGGGGTGCTGCTCCAGAAAATGTTTAGCCTTTGTTTTAAATTTGTGTAAAAGGAAAAAAAATGTATAAAAAGAAAATTTATTCAGGAACTTGATAAGATCTTAACAAAAAAAACATCTTTTACTTACTTTAACTTAAATTGTTACATTTCAAGGTTGAACTATTCATTTTAAAATGAAATCCATTCCTCTTGTTTTCAATTTGCGCAAAAAGTTCAATAATTTTCTCCTTGATCTCTAGATCACAATTGAGGAAATTTTTCTCCATTGAAAGTACTGCAAGCGCATTTAGTCTTTCTGTTAAATAAAAGAACCGAAAAAAAATGAACCAAATAGAATAGCTGGAAGTAGAATAATAATCTAATTCTACTCTCTTATACACTTTATCACATTCAAGAATATGGTACGTGGTTTTTAAGCACAACACACACTGAGTAAAAACAAATTTTCTTCCACCATCACGTCAGAGCCGGCACTGTGAGAGCAACAGTGCTCTCCCTACTTGGTAGTCCCACCTTCCTACTATGTGCGCATGCGCACAACAGTCAAACACCACGTCACTGGCACTGTGAAGCGCACAGTTCCATACAAAGATGTTTGTATCTTTTTCATAAATTGAGGGATGGCTACTGAAGTACTGATATTAAGCTTAAGGAATATATATTCTAGTCTACTACAAAAATAAATAAAGAATTAAAGAAAAAATTACTTATTATATTAAATGTTATCGATAATATAAAGTGGAAATAGAAGGTGCTGCAGTTCCGCAGTGCCTATACACGAGCCGCCAATGCTACGGACTTCTGAACAGGAATTTTTGTCTACAGAACAATCTGTTACTGGGAAGTCGATGATTTAACGGATAACGAACAAAGGACGACGTAGTTTATACTAGGCTTTATAGTCATTAGTTTATGACATTTCGACTCCACATTCAGATGTTGGTGTGTATACAGTCTCTGTCAACATGAGAAGTGGGCTCAACCAACAACCCAAAACAATATTAGATTAAATCATTCCTATTACAAGGCCCGCATTATGATGACATGTCATCTTTTACTTTGTACGCCACATACATTGCTCACGTGTGGTTCTACATAGCATACATTGCTCACATGTGGATCTACATAGCATACATTGCTCACGTGTGGATCTACATAGCATACATTCTGTTCACGTGTGGATCTACATAGCATACATTGCTCACGTGTGGATCTACATAGCATACATTGCTCACGTGTTGATCTACATAGCATACATTGCTCACGTGTGGATCTACATAGCATACATTCTGTTCATGAACCCCTGGTTGAGGATACATTTTTATGGATTAATATGTTCGTAGTTTTTTACGTTTTGGATTTTTTATGTGATTTTTATTGGTTTGCGTCATTTTTGAGTCATTTTAATGCATCTTTTAGTTATTTTTAGATTCATATTAAATAAGTAGACCTATTATTTTTAAAATATCCATCGATGTTTTGTAAATACGTAGATATTCAAACGTTAATTCTTTCAAGACACACATACAGGTGACCTGGTGGTCTGACTTCTGTGCTGGCGGCCGGGGTTCAATCCTCGGTCCCGGCACAGATTTATCTGATTACCAAATCCTTCCTTCACCTCTGACAAGACATCTTGTGAATGTGAGGAATGCCAGGCCTCCACCGTGGTTCGGATTCCACGTTAAACTGTAGGTCCTCCATTTCATCTCACAATCACCCTACCATTCATTACACATTAGCGTAAGTGCGTATAACCCGAACGGGTAGTAAGACGCGATGCTAATAATAATAATAATAATAATAATAATAATAATAATTTCAAGACACAATTTTCAGAATGAAAAAAATGTAGGCAATAAACTCCGTGCCCTCTTTGTCTGTTGGTTGTAACATACAAGTTCCTGATGAAATTGAAACTCGGCTGGAGAGGGTTGCGTTGGGAGGGGGAAACTATTACTTCTGAAGCACATATTTGTAAATAAATATTATTTTCAGCAGATAAACGTATATATTATATTAGTTTCCAATATATATTTAGGTTCATTGACAAAAAGAATTGACCTGTCGTAAGACAGAACACCAAATAATAAATAACATAATATAATGTAAGTGTTTGATTTAGTCGTTTGCATTCATTTCGAAATTTTGTTTTGATCTTCAAATAATTTTTTGTAGATTCTAAGTAATTTTTATATTTAGTTTTTTTAATCACTGTTTATATCAACAAAGTCCCGGCCATGATAGTTAACAACCTTTGAGTTAAACGTAGGCTAGCGAATTAAAAACAACAACAGGTAATTAAGAACTCTAAAAGTTCGCTGAAAGGGTTTCTAAAAGAGAAGAAGAGTCCTAAAGCTACACGAATTTCCACTCTATTTAGCAAGAGTCGAATGTTAATATCCATCCTGTACGACTTACAGCTATAAATAGAGATAACCTTGAGACTTCAAAAAAGTTAAGTCAGCGATGGAACAGACAAGAAAGGGAAGTGGAGTATCTTCCACCTCTTAAAAGCTTTGGCGTCTAACTTCCGAGCATTGCAAGTGGCGCTACCTTCAGAGCTTTTCGGCGGACAAACTTTCTGTGTCACATTTCGCTACGAAGAAAGAACAAAATGCAGGCGAGCGATTCCTTTTAAAAGGACTCTAATGGTTTATAGCTTTTTTTCTGTTTGAAAACTGAACAAACATAGTGAAGACATCAGATTCTTGTCATTAATAAAAGAAAAGAAAGTCTGCCCTGTCACAGCTAACTACAGTAGCCCCATGACTTCTTTGGTGTTGACTGACAGCTTTGATAAGTTACCAGACCAAATTATGTATCCCTACGCTGAACCATAAGATCTGCAAAAAACATGTGTTTAGCAGCTGTCACTTCTGATGGTCAAAATTTAGGTATATACCTAAATGTTGACTGTCAGAAGTCAGCTGTGAGCNTTAGCAGCTGTCACTTCTGATGGTCAAAATTTAGGTATATACCTAAATGTTGACTGTCAGAAGTCAGCTGTGAGCTGTCAGTCAGCACCAAAGAAGCCATGGGGCTACTGTACCTAAATGTTGACTGCCAGCTGTCAGCTGTGAGCTGTCAGTCAGCACCAAAGAAACCATGGGGCTACTGTAGTAAGACGCGGTGCTAAAAACACGACTTATCCTGGCAACACTCCACGACACGACACTTATCGTACAGTCTAATTTTACTAGGAAAAGCCTTTTAGAGAATAATGAACATATTTATTCGCTGTAAAAGTTGATAACATTTTACTATATTAATTATTATGGTTATTTTATAGTTATTGATACTTATCAAAAGTAACAGCTGCATATCACACCACTTGACGTATGAATTACGTGAAATTAGCTCTGGTTGCCGTAAGATAAGCTTGTTTCTATAAAAATTGAGTTGTATTAGAAGATAACATTTTTGTGGTTCACCACTTATTTCACACACATACACACATGTCCACCCCTAGTACAAACAATAAAAAACCTCTAAGTCTAATCATGATAAATATTAAATTACATATATGTGTGTGTGTGTGTGATATGCCATTTTTTTAACGCCTACTTATTGATTTCATTCTGACGAGCGATATTCACAAACATTTCTCTCTCTAACCTCTGAATGACCTTAAAGAGAACGGTTGTTTTCATACTCTCAAATCTTATCTAGCCTCAATCTCCCTCCGCCTTGAACAAATAGTCGTCTGTCATAAACAGGGAGTTGAAGAAAGTCTCGAAGATTACGTAATGACGTGTCCGTTAGGGCTGTGTTTTGTCGGGAAGAAGTTTCGGATTACGGAAGCAGGAGTGGAGGAAGTAGTGGGGGAGATTATCGGCTGTTCCGCCAGGACGTCGTGCAGCGCATACCTGGCAGAGATAAGAGAACGTTCATTGCCTTCTCCCCCCTCCCTTCCCCTCTTCTCTCTCTCTCTCACTTCCAAGTGTCTCGACTATTTCCCCTCCTGTGTTCTGACTTCAAACAAGACGACAAGACGCTCTTTTTATTCAGTTTAAGTTACTACAAGTCTGATTTAAATGGGAAGAACATTATTTGACGATAGAAATGTTACTAGAACGACTTTCACGTATTCATACGTCAAGTCATGTGATTTGAAACTGTCACCTTTTATAGATATCAACAATATCTATAAAATAGCAATACAAATATAGTGAAATGTTACAACGTTGATGACCGTTAAAACTGTATTTTTTAAACTTTTAGTGATAACCAGAATCCTACTGTAGTTGTGTATGGGGGTACTTTATACCCATTGTCACGTATACAGCAGAAACTTGGACATTGACTGTAAGAGAGACTGGGAAAGGGGAGGCCATATGAGTTAAGATTGTGAGGAGCATGTTAGCTGTCACGAGGAGAAATAATATAAAGAATAAAGTTATCCGGGAAAGAGTGGAAGTTGAGGAAGTACAGTACATGAAATAGTAGAGGAAACAAAGGTGAGATCGTATGGACATATCGTGAGTATGTTGGAGTACATGAAATAGTTGAGGAAACAAAGGTGAGATGGTATGGACATATCGTGAGTATGTTGGAATACATGAGATAGTAGAGGAAACAAAGGTGAGATCGTATGGACATATCGTGAGTATGTTGGAGTACATGAGATAGTAGAGGAAACAAAGGTGAGATGGTAGGCCTATGGTCAGGAAATGAGGATACAAGAGGAGAGGATGCCAAAGTGAATAATGGAGGTGACGCATGTAGGATAAATACCACAAAAGAAATCAATAAAGAGATTAAAGGAACATAGGCTATAAAAGAAAAGGTGTAAGTGAGAGGAGAGAAATGTAATCGATTAAAGGAGGAAGAATGGTGGAAGGATAGAGGAAGATGAAGGCATTTTACTAGAAGGACTTGGCCACAGGCTGGAAACAGTTGATGTTGATGATGATGATGATGATGGTGAGAATCCTACTTGTGTCCCATTTCAGAGTATTCTCAAAGTAAACCAAGAAAAAAGGGGGAGGAAAGACTACTTGTTCTGTCTTGGTGCCTGTGGGTGGACCGCTACTCGCAGATTTTAGAACGGTGTCCTCTTGTACCGATGCTTTTTTTTTATTACTAATAACGAATAAGTTATATCTCCACCAGAGTCGCTAGCGTTTCTCAAACCTGGCAATATGTGATTGTGACTGTCACTGTCACTAAACTTCTTCCAACCAACAAGTGATCTTGTAGGAAAGGATAGGCCTAACTAGAAGATATTGTGATCACTTTTCCCTCGGTATCACTTTTATAATAGTGCTTTCTAGCGATGAGAATTGGAACTAATTTTTTAAATTTTAACTTACCGTAAAGACTTAAGCCCATTTTCTGTGTGTTCTTTGAGTTGGCTATATCCTACATATTATCAAAAGCAGAAGCTACGTCCAAAACCTTTTCCCAAACCAATCAAATGAAGTGGTGCAATGGCGAAGTGGGATGGAAGAAACTTATAATAACTTTAACATGTGAAACCTTAGCTTGGATCATTTTCGACCGAATGGACAGTAAGATAGGGGCAGTGAGTGACTTGTGGAGTTTTGCAGAACTTTTTAAAACTATACCTGTCATGATCTCTCCAACTCTGTCCCCATTTGACCAATCACATATAGGCTCTGCTCTACATACCTCATATTGAATGTTGATACCTGACCAATGAATGTTATACTGAGTGATATGTTCTCCACCACTCTGTCCCCATTTGGCCAATCACACATAGGCTCTGCTCTATATACCTCACATGGGAATGTGTATACCTGACCAATGAGTGTTATACTGAGTAATATGATCTCTCCCACTCTGTCCCCATTTGGCCAATCATACATAGACTCTGCTCTACATACCTCATATTGAATGTTGATACCTGACCAATGAGTGTTATACTGAGTAATATGATCTCTCCCACTCTGTCCCCATTTGACCAATTATACATAGACTCTGCTCTACATACCTCACATTGGAATGTTGATACCTGACCAATGAGTGTTATACTGAGTGATATGTTCTCTGTAACTCTGTCCTCATTAGACCAATCATACATAGGCTCTGCTCTACATACCTCGCATGGGAATGTTGATACCTGACCAATGAGTGTTCTACTGAGTGATATGTTCTCTGTAACTCTGTCCTCATTAGACCAATCATACATAGGCTCTGCTCTACATACCTCACATGGGAATGTTGATACCTGACCAATGAGTGTTATACTGAGTGATATGTTCTCCACCACTCTGTTCCCATTTGACCAATTATACATGAACTCTGCTCTACATACCTCACATGGGAATGTTGATACCTGACCAATGAGTGTTATACTGAGTGATATGTTCTCTCTAACTCTGTCCCCATTTGACCAATCATACATAGACTCTGCTTTACATACCTCACATGGGAATGTTGATACCTGACCAATGAGTGTTATACTGAGTGATATGTTCTCCACCACTCTGTTCCCATTTGACCAATTATACATGAACTCTGCTCTACATACCTCACATGGGAATGTTGATACCTGACCAATGAGTGTTATACTGGGTGATATGTTCTCTCTAACTCTGTCCCCATTTGACCAATCATACATAGACTCTGCTTTACATACCTCACATGAGAATGTTGATACCTGACCAATGAGTGTTATACTGAGTGATATGTTCTCCACCACTCTGTTCCCATTTGACCAATTATACATGAACTCTGCTCTACATACCTCGCATGGGAATGTTGATACCTGACCAATGAGTGTTATACTGGGTGATATGTTCTCTCTAACTCTGTCCCCATTTGACCAATCATACATAGACTCTGCTTTACATACCTCACATGAGAATGTTGATACCTGACCAATGAGTGTTCTACTGAGTGATATGTTCTCTGTAACTCTGTCCTCATTAGACCAATCATACATAGGCTCTGCTCTACATACCTCGCATGGGAATGTTGATACCTGACCAATGAGTGTTCTACTGAGTGATATGTTCTCTGTAACTCTGTCCTCATTAGACCAATCATACATAGGCTCTGCTCTACATACCTCACATGGGAATGTTGATACCTGACCAATGAGTGTTATACTGAGTGATATGTTCTCCACCACTCGGTTCCCATTTGACCAATCATACATAGACTCTGCTTTACATACCTCACATGGGAATGTTGATACCTGACCAATGAGTGTTATACTGAGTGATATGTTCTCCACCACTCGGTTCCCATTTGACCAATCACACATAGGATATGCTCTACATACCTCACATGGGAATGTTGATACCTGACCAATGAGTGTTATACTGGGTGATATGTTCTCCACCACTATGTCCCCATTTGACCAATCACACATGAATTCTGCTCTACATACCTCGCATGGGAATGTTGATACCTGACCAATGAGTGTTATACTGAGTGATATGTTCTCTCTAACTCTGTCCCCATTTGACCAATCATACATAGACTCTGCTTTACATACCTCACATGGGAATGTTGATACCTGACCAATGAGTGTTCTACTGAGTGATATGTTCTCTCTTACTCTGTACCCATTTGACCAATCACACATAGGCTCTGCTCTACATACCTCGCATGGGAATGTTGATACCTGACCAATGAGTGTTCTACTGAGTGATATGTTCTCCACCACTATGTCCCCATTTGACCAATCACACATGAACTCTGCTCTACATACCTCACATGGGAATGTTGATACCTGACCAATGAGTGTTATACTGAGTGATATGTTCTCTCTTACTCTGTACCCATTTGACCAATCACACATAGGCTCTACTCTACATACCTCACATGGGAATGTTGATACCTGACCAATGAGTGCTCTACTGAGTGATATGTTCTCTGTAACTCTGTCCTCATTTGACCAATCACACATAGGATATGCTCTACATACCTCACATGGGATTGTTGATACCTGACCAATGAATGAGTGTTCACTGAGTGATATGTTCTCCACCACTATGTCCCCATTTGACCAATCACACATAGGCTCTGCTCTACATACCTCGCATGGGAATGTTGATACCTGACCAATGAGTGTTCACTGAGTGATATGTTCTCCCCCTCTCTGTCCCCATTTGACCAATCATACATAGGCTCTACTCTACATACCTCACATAGGAACGTTGATACCTGACCAATGAGTGTTCACTGAGTGATATGTTCTCTCCCTCTTTGTCCCCATTTGACCAATCACACATAGGCTCTGCTCTACATACCTCACATGAGAATGTTGATACCTGACCAATGAGTGTTCACTGAGTGATATGTTCTCCACCACTCTGTCCCCATTTGACCAATTATACATAGGCTCTACTCTACATACCTCACATAGGAACGTTGATACCTGACCAATGAGTGTTCACTGAGTGATATGTTCTCCACCACTCTGTCCCAATTTGACCAATTATTCACAGACTGCTCTACATACCACACATCTGAATGTTGATACCTGACCATTGAATGAGTCTTCTACTGAGTGATGCGAAAACCCTCTAGAATTAACCCCCTCCGGTCACCAGTGCATAGGAAACCTCTGAATTCCTCCCGCCAGAGCGATATAACCCCTTCTTGTCCCAACCTGAATACTCTATCTCCGAGCACTACCTTACCTCCCTCTCTGTCGAAATGTTGGACTCGCCCGGGTCTATAGGCCTCTTTATCTCCCTGTTCTCCTAGTCGTTAAGTCCACTAGGCCAGGCGATAGCGGGTAATCATTTCCTACTGTCTACCGCCATATAAAGTGACGCATGCGCAATGAGTGTCTCTGGAGTGTTATCGACCCCTCGCAGGGCCCTGTCAGGGTAAAGGAGGAAAAAAAAAATGAAGGATATTTTAGCTATCGCGTCTCGTTGCAGAGGGAGGGCTACCCCCTCCCCCATCCCTCTCTTTTCTGGCCATTAGCAGATCACCCCGTGGTTCAGGGGGGTAAAAGAGAACTAATGATAGCTCGAGGTACACTAGTTTGATCCCTAGGTAGAGTTCCAAGACTGTAATCAGACTTTTGTTTAAGGGTGGGGCGGGAGGGAGGGGGTAGTTTGCGGGGTAGTTCCCCAACAGGAGATGTAAAGCAGTTTTTAAAGTAAATACTCCCTATTGAAGTAATTTAAAGTGTTTAAAAAACAAAGTTGAGGCTATTGGTATTGGGAGTTAAGTAAGCTAGCTTCCCGTCAAGGTATTGAGGAATACGAAAATACAAAATTCAAGGGTTTTGTAAAACTTGCGGCCACAGTTAACATTGTCGTGTGTATAATATAGCGTAGCATAACCTAATTTATAAAAATTAGCTATTTGAAAGTATGGGACGGGTCAAGGGCTGGTCGCAAAACCCACGCCACTCTTTCTGGGAATGAGGAGATTGACGCCCCTCCCTCCAAATAAAACACCTACCTTCTTTAAGACCCTGAAGGTATGGGGGTGGGGTTGGAAGAATTTGGGAATCGGGGACTATAGTACTTGGGGCTATTTTTATAGTCAGATTTAGTACACCTCAAGTGCAGTGCTATACTAAATACAAGACGACAACCTACCTAGACCAAAATGGAATGGGATAGGCCTACTTTCCCTTATGAAACTGGCGCATTCCATTCTGGTCTAGGTAGGTTTCATATGTATTCAGTATAGCGCCGCACTTGAGGTGTAAATTACAAAGTCTGATTATGATATTGGCGCTTTTTTAATTTCAAAAGCCAGTTTTTTTAATGCCAGTAATGGCTTTCAAAAAACACATTAGAAATGTTTTTAGATCCTTTGCAATCAATTTTCAAGTTTATTTTAGATTATTATTACTATCATTAGGTCTTACGACAGGTCCATTCCTTTCGTCAATGAACTTAGACTGTCAATGCGCCCTGTCCTCTCCCTTCTTGAGCTTCCAGAATTTTCTTCTTTTCTTCAAGTCAGACAATATTTGAATCCTCTTTCTTCCTAAGCTCCTCTTTCCCTCAACCTTTCCTTCTCTGACGTCATGCAGACGACATTTCCTCCTAAGGATGTGTCCGATCCAGTTTGCTCTGTACCGAAGAATCACATCCAGAATTTTCACCCACTCTTCTTAGGACTTCTTCATTTGTCACCCTGTCTACCCACCGAATCTTCTCAAGTCTTCTCCAGCATTACATTTCAAAGCTGTCCAAGTATTACTTCTCTATCTTAATGAAAGTCCAAGTTTCTGCGCGATGCTACAAATGCAGTATTTAATCAGTTTCTTCCTCAGTTGAAAACTAAAGTTTCTAGTCAGCAGTAACCTCTTCTTGTTAAAAGCTTCTTGGACATGGCGATCCTCGACCTAATTGCCTTGGTGCAATAGGCATCTTTTGTCAGCATATTTCCCAGACACTTAAACTGCTCAATGTTTTCCAAATCCTGGTTCCCAATTTTGATTTTCAGTTGTTCTTAATTTTTGACATTCGGGTTCGGCCGCCTTATGTGTAGACTATTAGCCACGCTTGTGGCAAAGAACGTTGCCCAGGGTGCTCCATAGGAGGTTGTCTACACGTCGTACCCGCCATGAGATGATGTGATGATAGTTATTATCGATAAATATAGATTTACTGCATGGGCTGGAGTGTTACTAATGTGGCCTTATTTCTAAATGAATTCCTGTCATAACATATTTGTTTTGTAATTATTTCTACTAGGGGAATTTAAAGTGCACTTTTAGATTTAACTGAGTTGTCTTAAATCAACACAAGACTCACAAACTAACTTAAATATGCACAACACATATTCTAGAGATAATTACATTCATTCCTGTGAAATGAGGAGGCTCAGATTTTCCCCAGAGTTTTTTTCCGGTCATGACTGGAATTGAACACAGTACCTTGAGCTAAGGTGTTAGAACAGTAGGCTAAAATATAGGTAGATAATTTAACTTTGATCGAATTCTGCACAGGCTACAGTCCAATTTAGGTAGGAAGGAGATTTACTGAGAGTTTTAAAGGTAACTAAAACAATTTTCATATTTTCGTACGTCAAGTATTGTGATTTGGGACTGTTATTTTTCATATAACTTATAATATAAAACCCTATATAATAATAGTAGTAAAATAGTAAAATGTTATCAATATTGACAGCAAAACAATTATTTGAATTTTCTAAAAAGGTGTCAATCTCGTTCAGCTATGTTCTGTTCTGCTGATGACTAGGAGACCGGAGTTCGAATCCCGGCCAAATCTACCAAAAGTGGTTTCTCTAAATAGTATCCCACTCTCCTTCCACACAAATTCGGGTATATTATCTCTAAAATACTTCCTTCCTCAACCTTACCCATTAGAATAATTATTATCATACATGCTTATAAGCTGAACAGGTAGTAGTACTTTACTGGTCTATCAGATTAAGCCGGTAATAGTTCTGTGAACAGTAGGCCTCATTTCGTCCATCTTATTAGCGTTACCACAGAATTTTTATTTTACTTTCAGCACCACGTCTTAGTATCCGTTCGGGTTCTACACCACGACAGTCTTAACATTTCTCCTTAGATTTGAAGTTTTAATAACTCCTATAATTTCTCTTTGTATTTCGAGTCGAAATATCTTCTATAATAATTTATCTTTGGATTTCAAGTCGAAATACCTTCTGTAATAATTTCTCTTTGTATTTCAAGTCTAAATATCTTCTATAATAATTTATCTTTGGATTTTAAGTCTAAATATCTTCTGTAATAATTTCTCTTTGGATTTCAAGTCGAAATATCTTCTGTAATGATTTATCTTTGGATTTCAAGTCAAAATACCTTCTGTAATAATTTCTCTTTGTATTTCAAGTCGAAATACCTTCTGTAATAATTTCTCTTTGGATATCAAGTCGAAATATCTTCTGCAATAATTTCTCTTTGGATTTCAAGTCTAAATATCTTCTGTAATAATTTCTCTTTGGATTTCAAGTCGAAATATCTTCTGTAATAATTTATCTTTGGATTTCAAGTCAAAATATCTTCTGTAATAATTTCTCTTTGGATTTTAAGTCTAAAAATCTTCTGTAATAATTTCTCTTTGGATTTCATGTCGAAATATCTTCTGTAATGATTTATCTTTGGATTTCAAGTCAAAATACCTTCTGTAATAATTTCTCTTTATATTTCAAATAGAAATACCTTCTGTAATAATTTCTCTTTGGATATCAAGTCGAAATATCTTCTGCAATAATTTCTCTTTGGATTTCAAGTCGAAATATCTTCTGTAATGATTTCTCTTTGGATTTCAAGCTGAAATATCTTCTATAGACCTAATAGACTAATTTATTTTTGCATTTAAAGTTGAAATATCTCTTCTAATAATAATAATTTCTCTTTGGATTTCAAGTGGAAATATCTCCTATTCTTTCTTCTTGGATTTGAAGTTGATGTTTTTTCCTTGGTGATCAAGTTAGACAGAAAAACAAATTAATAACATGTTAAATAATGCATTAGATCATAGTGAATAACCGTTGCTTACGTAATGTAAGACGTCAGTGTCACAATAGATATCAATAAACACCTGAGAAACGAAATGACAAACGGTCAAGGAACTTAGGAAAAGGAACTTACTCCATTCAGTCAGATAAATAATGTTGATGGTGCCAGCACGTCAAGTAACATAATCTAGAATGTACACGCTATAATAAAATAAGAGTCAATTACGAGTTCATTTGTTCTCTTATCTTCATGCCATTGTTTTGAAACCTTACACAAATACTTTTTATTGTTCTGTGGTCGACGTCGAACAATGGATGGTCCCCCCTCTCTGAATCCACTTTGTAGGTCTTTTGTTCTTTTTATTTACATTTGTTCTACAATGTAATAGAACGAGTCATTAATGAGTGGTTTCCGCAAATAATTATCAATAACACAATCGACTTATTTTGATTTAATTACCATAGGTCAATGTCCCCGCTTTTTGGACATTTATTTCTAATGAGCAATTTAAAAGTAAATCAATGTTACTAGGCCAATTTGATGGGCAATCAATGCCACTAGGCCAATATGACGAACAATCGATACTAAGACATTTTGAGGGTTATTAATAGGTACTGCTAAACCAATTTGATGAACAATCGATGCTTAAACGTTGTGAGGGCTATCAATGCTACTAAACCAATTTGGAGAACAATCGATACTACTAGACTAATTTGATGGACAATCAATGCTACTAGGAAAATTTGGTGAGCAATCTATGATACTAGACCAATTTGATGAATACTCAATGCTACTAGGCCAATTTTATGGACAATCAATGCTACTAGGCCAATATGGTGAACAATCTATGCTACTAGAGCAATTTGATGAATACTCAATGCTACTAGGCCGATTTGGTGAGAAATCTATGCTACTAGACCAATTTGATGAATACTCAATGCTACTAGGCCAATTTGATGGACACTAAATGCTACTAGGCCAATTTGGTGAGCAATCTATGCTACTAGACCAATTTGATGAATACTCAATGCTACTAGGCCAATTTGATGGACAATCAATGCTACTAGGCCAATTTGGTGAGCAATCTATGTTACTAAACCAATTTTATGAATACTCAATGCTACTAGGCCAATTTGACGAACACTTAATACTACTAGACCAATTTGAGGAACACTCAATACTACTAGGCCAATTTGATGAACACTCAATACTACTAGGACAATATGAGGAACTCTCGATTATACTAGGCCAATTTGACGAGCACTCGATACTACTGGGTTAATTTGACGAACGCTGGATGCTATTAGGCCAATTTGACGAGCACTCAACCCTACTAGACCAATTTGACGAACAGTCAATGCTTATAGGCCAATTTGACAAACAATAGAGACTACAAGGTCAAAGTAACGGCTTAATGTATCTAAGTGTGTTCGCTTGACTGAGAGGTCAGGGAGTTTACTCCAGGCTCATCAAGAATAGGCTACGTTTTTTTTTTGCTATTAGTAATTAGTTTTTGGACAAATTGACGATATCAGTTAACGACTGACAAACTAATCTGTAAAAGGTAAAACCTCATTTCACCAACAATATTTTTTGAGCCATGCTGGGAATCTAACCCAGAACCCTAAGATCAGTTTATAGATACGCTACCCGATGAGGTGTCTGACACAAAAGTAAGAATAACTAAAACTTTTCTTTAGCTCACTACCCGTACGCTATACGCATTTATTTAAACTATTAGGGTATAGATGAGGGAAGGGGAATTTTAGAGGAAATACACCCGAATTTGAGTGTAAGAAGAGTTGGAAAAAAGCTGCCTCAGTAAGCGAGGCATTGCCACGCATATGTTCAGGTCTAACGTAATATTTAATTATTTGATAGGTTATTTAAAATGTGGCTCACGCCCAAATAAAGTCGAAATATTCCATTTTTTTAATCTAACAGCCTTGTACTTTTGTAAATAAAATAAAAATGTGTGAAAATGTGACATTAGCTCAATTTCATCGACTTTGTAATCATAATATCTTTGCTCGTTGGGGGCACCGCCCCCAAACCCCCCAGTGGGCCTACTTTGCAAGTGGATGTAAACTAATGTAATTCCAGAGCCGTTTTGTGATAGGTCTTACCGTTTAGCCACAATAATCCTCCAAAGAAAAATCCGCACCGACTTTAAAGTTGCTCCACCTTTTTGAATTATTTCGAGGGTTAAAAATTAATTTTGTTGAACTTTTTGGAAATTTACCGTCGGTTACAGGATAGAAGCTATAAGTTTGCCCAATTTCAAGTTTATAGCTCATCTGGAAGTGGGTAAACATTAATGTCAGTGAGTGAGTCAGCCGTTTGCTCTATAGTAGTATAATTTGAGAGCTATGAGACAAAAGTTGATGAAAAAGGGCTCTAAATTTAGCCTTCCTCTAACAAACACAGAAATGTTTTGAATGGCCCACAACAACAAAATTTAAGTTATTTGAGAAATATCAGCGATATTTCCTCTTTATCTTGAGATGAGAAGTTTCGTAGTTTTCTTTCCCGTTTTTCTTATTGACATGACAAAGGGTAGTTGTAGATGAAGGTCGAAAGGGAGTACAAGCCTAGACAGAATAGATAAGTAGTTCCAGTAAATGCACACAGGCCATTTTATTTTCAAGCTTGACAGTGATTGATACTTCCTCGCTGATCGAAGCAGCCGCCTTATGGAAAGAACACCAACTTTCTCTCGCGTCCAAGTTCCCGGGGTTTGTAGTAAAGTCCACTGTAAGGTCAGACATTTTGTGATTTTTGTACAAATCTACAGCGCAGCACCTTTTACTGAGATACGTCAACTGGTTTCTTATGACATTCAGAACTTTGTCATAACAGCGTCCATACATAGATTAGACTAGACCAACCTAAATTATAAATAGATCGTTGCTTCGCTTTTGAAAATGTTTAGACTTTAATATGATAATCCTTAAAGGGAATGCTTTTTTTTAAGAGCAAAAGTTAAAATTGATTTGATAGGACAGAATAAATTTTTGTCAAAAGAAATTGTTGTTTTCTGAAATTGCGGCCTTCCTTTTGTATATGATTGAGATTTGAAACCTCGGGTACATCATCGGTGTTCTATAATTTGTTTAGTGGTTACAATCGGTTGTGTATAACTCCGAGAACTACCATCGATGGTAATCGTTTAAAGATTTTGATATTATTGTATATAAATAAATAGTAACTTACCATGTGTTAAACTAAACTATATATTAGTATAATAACCAGGGTTCAGATCTTGATGTCATCTTTTTTTTGGTATGCCTACGCCACAGAGATTGCTCAAGTGCGCGTAGCTTCTGTTTATGATTCCATGGTTGCCGAAAAGTTTTTATAGGGCCTATTTATATGTAGATCATTCGTTGGTAATTCTATACCCTTTATGATTATTAGTTCATATTTTCTTGGTACGACTTATTTTCTAGTCTTTTTAAGCGTTTATGTTGGACAATTGTATTTTATTTGAAATATTATCGATATTTTATAAACGCATACATAGGCTAGCCTACTCAAACAACATGTTCCAACAAACAGTTGCCGGAATAAGATAATGTAGGCAATTAGCTTTGTATCCTCTTTGATTGTCGGTTGTAAAATACACCTTCCTGGCGAGACTGTAAATAGGCTCGAGAGGGTTGCCTTGGGAGGGGGTGGATATTATTTCTGAAGCAGGTATTTGTAAATCAATGTTATGTTGATATGTTGATAAAAGCATCGCTTCTTAGTTTCCATTAGTAAAATGTATGTTTTATTTAGTCGAGTGTTTTCACTAGCCTACGAGTTTTTGTACATATTTTTGGTTATTTTTTTTTTTTGTTTAAAAGTTTAAAAAATGTAAATTTTTGATAATTTTTATGTAATCAAAGTCCGGGCTGTGACCATGAGTAACAAAGAAATTGTTGACCACGGTGGTATTGGGATATAGTGCTTGACTCAGGACCCGACGTTCGTGGCTTCAAGCCCAGCCAGTGTCGACGAATTTTTCTAGAGCTATACAAATCCGTTGCACAACCTCCTTCGGAGCGGAAGTAAACCGGTCGGTTACATGTCGATTGTGGCATGTAAAGGAATACTAGAAGCTACAGGCCTATGAAAATACCTTTCCAGGCAAAATTGATAGGTTCTTTCACGCTCGCTCATAGAAATAGATATAAACAATCGGTTCAGAAAGTTGATGTTAAATGCCTCAAATGAATAAAACACATAAAACAATAACAAAGTAATTAAAGTAGTTACACAATGTTTCTCTATAGAACATAGTAACCTTTTTTTAAAAGAAAATTTAGTCTACAAATAAACATTCCCTCGTCGAATTTTATCAATGAAGAATAATTTAGAAAGCTATTTTAAGTTTGGTGGGCCCTTATTTTAAAATATAGAATAAATTGTTGATATCTGAGTTGACGATGGTTATTTTGCTGACACACAAATATATTTGGGATTGTGTAAGACAGAAGAAGAAACATGAATCTCTACAGCAGTGCTTCTTGAACTTTGGCATGTCTATTATGACCACTCGACGCAAAGTTAGTTGCTACCGCTAGTTACAATAGCCCCGTGGCTTCTTTGGTGCTGACTGACAGCTCACAGCTGACTTCTGACAGTCGGCATTTAGATATATACCTAAATGTCGACTGTCAGAAGTGACAGCTGCTAAACACATGTTTTTGCAGATCATATGGTTCGGCGTAGGGATACATAATTTGGTCCGGTAACTTTTCAAAGCCGTCAGAAGTCAGCTGTGAGCTGTCAGTCAGCACCAAAGAAGCCACGGGGCTACTTGTTTTGTAGCTTCACTTTGGAGGAAAAGATAACGTTCGGGTTATGACCACCACACTTTGTATCGTCCGACTAGTTTTAGCTTCGACTTTGATTCTAACATCAACGTACAGAATAAACTCAGTTTGCGTCAACAGTTGCCAACACTTTTCCAAAGAATATTACCTTTTAAGAAGTTAGAGGCTAGACATTAGGTATAAGTCATTCACGAGCTAAGTTTATCTGGATGACAGCTCGAAATGTTACTAGAAGTAATCCATAATATATCACTACGCCAACAGCTGACATCTATCACTTTGGATGATTGTAATAAAAACAGATGGTAATATATTAATGTGATAGTTAACCACAGTAATTTAGGCCAATATTATTTATATATTTATTTGAGGTCGGACACAAAGTTTATTTATAGTTTTATTCCACTTAAAAAAATATTCACACCACTTTCACAAAAACTTCTAACGAACATAGCCTCAAAATAGCGACTGACGAATTTTAAGCCATATGATTGAACATAAAGGTACACAAGTTTTTTACAATGATGCAGACACGCAGTTGATGGAAATATTTTATTCAGTTAAATATTTCAAAATACGATAAAATAATCATAAAATCATTTATTGTATGTAAAAAAAATGACAACAATTTTCTCTTTTCCAAGTAAATACGATGCCTGTATTAAAAGGTATTGATGTGTGCACTATATTAAACATAATCAATAACGTTCCAAAACGAAAAATAAGTACTTTTAATTATGTTTAAAATATTGTTTCGAGTTGGACAAAAAGAAATTATTTAAAAAAATAAAATAATATGAGAAAACTTAAGTTTACATTATTTTAAATGTAATATATAACTGGTAATTAAAGATCTTTACATTTATAACAAAACTGTGATCTCTTACAAGTGTTGGCAACCCAAAACCAAAACATATGATTTTCGAACTGTCCTCCAGGTAAAAACCTATCGAGAATGGAACATAAATGTATATCAAGAATGCTGGTATTCATGATTGAACATTATTCATATATTTTTATTTTCCCAAACAGCTGATCACAAGTCACATTATTTGCGAAGAAAGAGTTAACCTAGCTTAATTCAATAAATCTCACATATCATTTAGTTTGCCTACGGTTGGAAATGAAAAAATACTGGGCCTACATTATTCAATACACACAACATATTTTAGTCAAAAAATCATAATGTGAAATATACATTCAAATAGTAATGTCACACGGGGAACTGAGAAGTTGGTCAATAAAGAAACAATGTTTTATTGTAATATGTAGGCCTATGCTTTACGACCCGATGCTTTATTCTTCATATATTGGTGTTGATACTGGAACAAGTGTAATATGTTGTGTGAAGATCTTAGAGAATAAAAATAGTCATTTAAAGTTGACGAAAGCGTTCAAGAACACCCAAAAATATTCTTTACACTGAATATTTTTGAAAGCTTGATGTCAAAACAATGGGCATCTATACCCAGTCGGCCTACTAAGGTAACAATAAAGTTTACGAGTGGGTGGTTTGGATGGTTAAAAATAATAAAATGTATCTTTTATTTAAAGGGGATTCTTGAGACTTAAGTTAAGTGATCAACAATATAAGGATATTATATTTCTTTATAATGAGTTGTTTGCAATTTTTCACTTCATGGTAACTATGTTTAACTACTAATTATTGGTTTCAGATAAATTTAGTAAACCTTTTATGATTAAAAAACGTAGGCCTAATCCAAACCACGTGTAAACACTAAGCTTGGGCTTATTTGGGGTTATTTCCAGTCTTTGCTGCAATATTCCATAGGCCTACAACTTAGATTTTTTAAGTACTATTTACTCTAATGGATTAGGAATTGGGAAGGATGAATTAGAGGAAGTGAACCCGCATTTGCGTGGAAGGAGAGAGGAAAACCATTTAGGAACCACCCCCC